>PVLD010003523.1:0-141126 GCA_004027595.1 Dinomys branickii | reverse complement strand
CCCTACTATCTTATCTATAATTTGGTATTTCCTTTAATGTTTTTGTGTTAACTAATGTGAAGATAACTATGTAATACAACATCTAGTTCTAATTCCCTACTATATTCTGTATAACTTTGTATTTTCTGTATTGTTTATGGCTTTTCTGGTTCATATGTCTCCATTCTTTTGTCTTTAAAATAAAATTTAAAAAAAAAACAATAGAAAGGAACCCTCAAGCAGAGAAAGCAATTAAACAGATAATAAAAGTAGGAAACCAACAGCAGGTAAATACCATAACAAGGTAAACCAATATATATCATTTATAACCGTGAATGTAAATGGCCTCAATTTACCAGTCAAAAGAACAGACTGGCAGAGTGGATTAGGAAACAAAGTTCCAAAATATGCTGTATACAGGAAACACACTTTACTCAAAAGAAAATCCATACACTGAAAGTCAAAGGATGGAAAACAATTCCCCATGCAACAGTTCCCAGAAAAAAGCAGGGGTAGCTATTTTGTTTGCAGACAACATAAACTTCAAACTGAAAGTAATCAAAAGAGATAAAGAAGGTCACTACATACTATTTAGGGGAAAAATGCGAGAGGAAGAGAAAACAATCCTAAACATGTATGCACCAAATACTGGAGCACCAAAATATATAAGTAAAATCTTAACAGACAAGAAAGACCAATTAATCAATAACACTATTGCAATAGGGAACTAAAAACCCCTTTGACCCAAAGAGACAGGTCAACTGGACAAAAAATCAGCAAAGAAGTAACAGATCTGGACCAAATGTGTGAACAAATGGACTTAGTAGATGTATACAGTGTTCCACCCCACAACATCAGAATACACATTTTTCTCAGTTGTACATGGGACTTTCTCTAAAATAGACCACATTCTAGCCCACAGAGCATTCCTACCTAAATGCAAAAGAAGTGAAATTATCCCATGCATATTATCTGACCACAGTGCAATGAAATTGGAAATTAATGACAAAAGGAACTCCAAAAATTCCATAAACACTTGACTATTAGGCTACAAACTCCTGAACAACCAATGAGTCACAGAAGAAATTAAAGAAGGAATTTTTTAAAAGCCTACAAACAATTGAAAATGCAAATACAAGTTACTAGAATCTGTGAGATGCAATGAAAGCAGTTCTCAGAGGGAAATTTATAGTGATGAACTCACACATAAGGAAAACAGAGAAAGAGTGAATAAATAGCCTACTGCTACAACTCAAACTTTTAGAAAAAAAAAGAATAAGGCAAGGCCAAAGCCCAAACGAGAGAGGAAATTATAAAGTTCAAAGCAATAATTAATGCAATTGAGATGAAGAAAACACTACAAAAACTAAATAAAATACAGAGTTGGTTCTTTGAAAGAATAAGTAAAATTGATAAGCCTCTAGTCAACCTTACCAAAAAAGAAAGAAAAGAACTCAAATTCATGCAATAAGGAATGAGAAGGATGAAATCACTACAGATCCTACAGAAATTCAGAAGATCATTAACTCCTACTTTGAAAATCTTTACTCCCATAGGATAGAAACTTCAGAAAAAATGGATAGATTCCTGGAAATGTACAAATTACCAAAGCTGAATCAGGAAAATATAAATATCCTGAACAACCCAATATCAATTAATGAGATTCAAAATGTCATTAAAAACTTACCGACAAAGAAAACCTCAGGCCCTGATGGTTTCAAAGCAGAATTCTATAAAACATTCAGAGAAGATTTAATGGCAACACTCCTCAAACTCTACAGTGAAATTGAAAAGGAGGCAATTCTCCCAAACTCATTTCTGGAGGCAAGTATTATACTGATACCAAAACCTGAGAAAGACCCAACCAAGAAAGAGAACTATAGGCCAATCTCCCTAATGAACAAAGATGCAAAGATACTCAATAAAATACTAGCAAATAGAATGCAGGAAATCATCAAGAAAATCATACACCATGACCAAGTTGCATTCATTCCAAGAATGCAAGGATGGTTTAATATTCACAAGTCAATTAATGTAATACACCATATCAATAGAGCCAAAGGCAAAAACCACATGATCATCTCAATAGATGCAGAGAAAGCTTTCAATAAAGTTCAACATGCATTCATGATAAAAAGCCTAGAAAAAATAGAAATAGATGGCCTTTAACTCAATCTGATCAAAGCCATCTATGACAAACCAACAGCCAGCATCATACTAGGTGGACAAAAACTGAAACCTTTCACTTTAAACTCAGGAACAAGACAAGGATGTCCACTGTCACCACTCCTATTCAACATAGTTCTGGAAGCATTAGCCAAAGCAATTAGACAAGAGAGAGAATTAAAAGGAATAAGAGTAGGAAAGGAAGAAATAAAACTATCACTATTTGTGGATGACATGATACTTTACATGAAAGACCCCAAAAACTCCACAAGAAGACTCCTTCAATTAACTGACAAATTCAGCAGAATAGCTGGAAACAAAGTCAACATCCCAAAATCAATAGCATTCATATACATAAACAACACAGAGACAGAGAGAAATTAAGGAAACCATATACTTCACAATAGCATTCGAGAAATTGAAATATTTAAGAATCAATTTAAAAAAGAAGTAAAAGTTTTATTCAGTGAAAACTACAGTACACTGAAAAAAGATATCGAAGATTTCAATAAATGGAAAAACATTCCCTGCTTATGGATAGGAAAAACCAACATTGTCAAAATGACCATACTACCAAAATTGTTGTACAGATTCAATGCAATTCCCATTAAACTGCCATTAGCATAACTCATGGATCTAGAGAAAACATCCCTTATATTAATCTGGAACCAGAAGAGACCCAGAATAGCAAAAGTAATCCTGGGCAACAAGGACAAGTCAGGTGGAATCACAATCCCTGACCTGAAATTATACTACGAAGCTACTGTAATAAAATCAACCTAGCACTGGCTAAAAAACACACCTGAGGATCAATGGAACGCACTGGAAGATGCAGCCAAAACCACAAATACACTCAGCCACCTACTCTTTGACAAAGGGGCCAAAATAAGCTCCCTGGAAGAAAGACAGTCTCTTTAATACATGGTGCTAGAAAAATTGGCTTGCCATTTGCTGAAGACTGAAAATAGACCCAAGTCTATCACCATGCACCAAACTCATGTCAAAATGGTCACTGATCTCAATATTAAAACAGAAACACTAAATCTTTTGGACGAGAAGGTACGTAAACATCTTGAAGACATAGGAGTAGGCAGAGAGTTCATGAACAAAATTCAAACTGCAAGGGAAACACTTCAAAGAATCAACAACTGGGACCTCATCTTGCTGAAAAGTTTTTGCACATCTAAAGAAATCACTAGCAGAGTAAAACAAAAATCCCACAAATTGGGAAAAAATCCTAGCTGGCTGTCCCTTGGACAAAGGTCTTCTATCTAGAACATACAAAGAATTAAAAAACATGAACCCCTCCAAATTTAAAGACCCATTTCTAAATGGGCATCTGAGATGAATACATACTTCTCAGGTAAAGAAATACAAATGGCAAATAAATATATGAGAAAATGTTCAATATCTTTAGTCATTTGAGAAATGCAAATAAAAACAACATTGAGATTTCATCTCACCCAGTAAGAATGGCTAGCATTAAGAAACCAACCAATAACAAATGCTGACGAGGCTGTGGAGAAGTGAGAACTCTTCTCCTCTGCTAGTGGGAATGCAGACTGGTGAGACCACTGTGGAAATTGGTTTGGAGATTACTCAGCAAACTAGGTCTATAGGTCCCATTCCACCCAGCTACTCCCCTTCTGGGTATTTTCCCAGAAGATCTGAAAACATCATATCACCACCATATATGTGCAGCCATGTTTATAGCAGCGCAATTTGTAATAGCTAAAGCATGGAAGCAACCCAAATGTCCATCCACTGAGGACTGAATAAAAAAACTGTGGCATTTTTATATAATGCGATATTACTTAGCTATAAAGAAAGACAAACTTGAGGTTTTTATAGGCAAATGGTCACAATTAGAGACCATACTCATAAGTGAAATAAATCAGATGTGCACGTGCAAGCAACATATTGTATCGCTAGTATAAGAAACTGAAAGTGGTAATATAAATTAGGTATGAAAGGAAACTGCTCAAAAGTAACAAGCAAATGGCAGGAGGGGCAGGAGAAAGGACGAAAGGATAATACTGCGTGCATGTATGTATATGCAGAAAGGCTAACATGGTTGTACTGCTGACTTCTGTCACTTCATTGTAAGGAACAGTTAATGATTAGTTTTTCGGTCAATCTTGTATCTCTATATGTGCTTTCCTGAGCATATACTTTGAAGTTAACAGTATGTAATATAACAACCATTGTTAATTCCCTGCCACCTTGTCTGCAATTCAGCTTTGATTGTACTATTCTTGTGCTACTTTGCAAGTGGCTGTTTGTTAATGTGTTTTCATTCTTTTACTTTTAAAATAAAAATTTAAAAAAAGAAATAAATAAGATTTAGAAAAGAAATACAATGCTACTAGGCCTCACTGAATTCTTGACACAAAACAGTCCACACACAGGAATACTGCATTAGACATGACTGCATTAGATGTACTTGCTACTTTTGAGTGGAAACTGCAAAGAAAAAGTTTTCTATGTTAGATCTAGGTTTCACTACAAATAGTCCTACACTGTGAACCATATAAGCCAGCAGAGACTACTATGGTATGTGTAGGAAAAGACACAATGTAGAATTTTGGTCACACACCAGTGGGGTAATAATTCTGATCTAAGATTGTGACATTGTTTGCAAAATTTTTCTTCTTTCTGAGAATCATCTTTGGCAAGTTACTAGGCTCTGTTTCGTAGAATCTCCTTAACAACAATGGTGAGGTGATTACACATGTAAATCTGCTCATTGTAATTGGGCTGTGTTAAAAGCAACAATTCATAAATTGGGATAGGGCCAATAACAGTCCTTAATAAGAAGTAAATGTCATAACTGTAATGGACCTGGCAGGAGTAAACATGCAGCCCAAAGAAATGTCCATATCACTCAGCACATTATACCAGCACTGTCTCCCAGCCTGCATCTAAGACCATAGCATACCCAATGGGCACCGTAAAGCCAGTTCACAGAACTGAAACCTGAGTTTTGATTTAGATATATCAGCTTGGTAGATGCAGCAAAGCCAAAAGTGAAAACTAGTTGGGTTGCAGCTGAGATCTAAGACTGAAAGCTAGTGGAAAGGGAAAATATTCTTTACAGGCAGCACAGTGAGTGCTGTACATCTGAACATCCACTTTATGTGGAAAGAAAAGTGGCTAGAGTGAGAAAAATAGAGATTTCTGGGCAGTGGCCAATTGAATGAGCATCTAGTCAGAGGTCTGAAAAAACTCAGAAACTAGAGACATGGAAGTGAAGGGTAGTACTCACAGGCAGGTGGAAAGGGTCACAGGCTAAAGTCCATCTAACATTATCCAGCCTGGAGAAAACTCTGAATAAGCAAGTGGAAAAAGATGCTGGGCCAGCTGATCAGACCTAGCCTTCCTCACAGCTTCTCCTGACTGATATCAGGGCGTTCAACACATAGCTCAGACACCATGAACTCCTTGTAACAGAGCCAGTGTAGCTACTATCAGCTCAGAATATCTCATCTGCTAGCCGCACAGAGCAGAGGTTGCCCCCATGGGGTATACTTAAATTTCATCAAAATTAAAAGTGCTACTTTGAAGGATATGAAGTTGAAAAAGAAATACAAAAGTAGAAGTAAATATCCTCAGTCCACGTATCTGATGAAGGGCTTTGATCCAGAAAATATAAAGGAATTTGAAGACCACGAATAAGAAGGCAACCCAAGAAAAAATGGATGGTGATGTGTATAGTTCAACCAGCACATGAAACCACGAAAACAGCAAGTCAGTGGCTATTGGGTGAGGGACTCAGATGTGAAAGACTGCAAAGGGCATGCAGAAATTCTTCCCAAGAAGGTTTTGTGCCTATGTACATCTGTCCAAACTCATAAAATTATACCCATTTTAGTGGGTATAGATTATGTAAATAATAATTGTTCATAGATTATAACCCCATAAAACTGACAAAAAGGTCTTACTATGCAATTTGAAGAGAAAGGTTTAAGTTTTTATATGTTATATAATATGATGGGAAAGTAGGATAAATGCAATGATACTTTAAAATTAATTTTAGTTATTTTTCTATTTGTTTGAAATCTTTACAGAAAAATAATTCCTTTTTATGTAAGCAGTATATCAGAAATTCTAAATATTTTTACCACCTCTACTTGGTTTGTTGAAAGAAATACTACCTGAAAGAAAACCTCTAGAAATCTTGTTTAAAATGCAAATCTCTGGGGCTCATAACATGGTACAAAATTAAAATGTAGGGTGCATGTATGGAGCCTCATCAGTGTTTAAAGGGAGATACATTTACCTGCTACCAGTTCAACACCTACATGGAAAGAGGTAGTACCTCTCCTCTACTTCTGAATTGTGGACAGTCACAGTATCAAATTAACCCTCATGCCAGGAAAAAAAACTCCATTTGAATTTGAGAATTCTGCTTTGTTTTCTTGAAAATAAGACCTGACTGGAAAATAAGCCCTAGCTTGCTCTTACCAAGGTGATGGCCAGAATCTTATAGATTACACCTCACTATGCAAGTTAATTTAATGTTTTATTGAGATGGAAGAGAGGAGAAGCCATAAATAAAATGTTTACATACATGTAGGTAAAAAGTATTTGCTCAGACAAAAAAGAAAATCTTACAACTAAAAGGTAACAGACTTCTGACACTTCTTGGAATGGTCTGGACCAACACCATATGTGAGCGAAGTGACACAATTTATTGTAAGTATTTTGCTTACATTGCTTAAACACCTGTTACTGTGCCAACCTAACCAGAGAAAAGCTAATATTTATCACCCTGTCTAAACCATAGTGCAGCAAGAAGGCTGGCCAGCTTAGAACAACTATTTCAAATATGGTTCTTCTTTGGCCTCTATTTCCATAACACATTCTAAGATATGATGAACTCATATATCACAGTCACATGTTTCAAAAAGTAAGGAGACTGTAGTTAAAACAGTAAAACTCTAAGAGGTAGATGAACTCATATATCACAGTCGCGTGTTTCAAAAAGTAAGGAGACTGTAGTTAAACAGTAAAACTCTAAGAGGTAGTGGCTACGGAAGGCATTCAATATTTTATCACAGCAAATATAATTAAACCAATGGCATCTGTGCAGTGGAAGAGATTTTCACAGTTTAGTTTTAACTTGGAAGCTGTTCTCCTCTTGCCCAAATTGAGAACTATAAAAACCTTCCTACCACATAGCTTATTTAGATCAGTGGGAGGTAAGTCCCTGTGTCAGAGGAAAGAAAAGAGGCAGGAGCTCACAAGCCAGCACTTTCTAGACCTGATGCTTTGGATAAAAGCAAGCCTGCTTAGACAAATTCAGATGAGATTATAAATAGTGTAAACCTTTAAAAATTATTTACAAAGATGCTTTGAATACATTGACATTGATATTAAGAATCTGGAAAGAAGAAAAAATGTAAAAGACTCAAGGATAAATTAGTAGAATCAGAGATAAAGAGATGTCAGTGACTTAGAACTAGAAGGTCAGAATGAAACAGCAGCAGCAATCAAAAAAATAAAAGTAAAGCAAACCACAAAAAAGCACAGCGAAAACCTAAAATGGTCTCTTTGAATCAGGCTGCATGGTGACTTAGGACTCCCCTAAGTATTATAGGGAGAAGGGGTTATTACCCAAATTTCAGTGTATATTAATTTTTATGTTAAAAATATTTGTTTGTTATTATGCTATTTTCACTGCATGAAATGTATTTGGTTATTATGAAAGGATTTTTCCTCTGTTAGATTTATAAATTTTAAGTTAGAGAAGCCTATCAAGAAATGATGCCAAAACAAGGCCTCTGAACCACTAATGACTTTTGCTATTCTGACTTCATAGTGGGGAAAAAATAAGTTTCCATTTTAACAGAATTTTGAGGTGACATACACTGTAGGACAGAGGCCAATGAATTAAAAAGCTGCCTGCGAAGAATTAAATGTCTTTCTTCTTGAGTTACTGACAATTTGCAGTGTTGTTCACCACGTGTTACTTTCTCTTGCACGTATTTACACATTTTATCTCCCCTTTTAGGGAAGGGTACTGTCACTTTATAGTGTTAAGTGCTTATAAAGTATTCATGGTGTAGCATAGGCATATGAAATACATACCTGTGGGGCTGTCTAGCCACATAAATACTATGCAGTATGGCTATTTTATTCTGGAAAGCAACTGAGGAGAAAGTCTGAATTGACTTAGGAAAGAGAAGCTGGATTCCCATCCTATCCCATTTGATACTGGTCAAGTCATACAATGCATTTATGTATATTTCAAGTTAAGATTTAATTTGACTAATGGGGATGATACTAGAGAAGTCTGTTGTACCTTGAAGTATAGCTCTCCAAAATTCAAATCTTGGATTCCTAATCCTTTAGTACCCAAAATGTGACACTATTTGGAGAAAAGATCGCTCAGAGGTAATCAAGTGAAAACGAGGCACATGAGGACCCAGGATGGTTGGTCTCTTTACAAAACAGAAAGCGCCCACGGAGACACGCATACGAAGCGGGGGAAGTGAAGGAGCGCGATGGCAGGTCTTGACAAGACACTACTTTTATGGCCCTCAAAACCCATAATGCTAAATGCCTGTGTCCTGTCCTCTGAGTAACTAATATAAAGATAACAATATGCAATGTGTTACCATTGTTACCTTCCTATTATCTGTTTTGCAATGAGTGTTTTACTCTTTAAAATAAAATAATCCATAGTGCTAACTTCTTGGTTTGTGACTTTTAGCTTCCAGAACTGTGAAATGATAAACTTTCATTTTTTAAAGCACTTAGTTTGTGATTCTTTGTTATGGAAACTCTGAGAGCAGTCTTAATAAAGAGGAATCTTTCTCAGTTTCTCAGCCACATGGTTCTCAATAGATTGCAATACTTACTACTAGAGCAAAGCTCAGCAAACCACTTTGTCTGTAGTGGGCCACACTTTAGGCTTAGTAGGTCACATGGAGTTTGTGGTGCATGGTCAACTTTAATCCTTTAGTGAAAAAACATTTCCAGATTCCAGGCTGTACCAAAACAAGTGGCAGACTGGACTGGGCCCAAGCTTCGGTTCACCAACTCCTAGAGAGCAGAGAGTTTTGTGTGTCCTAGGTGAGGCTTATACAGTCTTGCCCCACAAATGCCAAAATTCCAATCAATGAGCAGTGCAAACAGTACATATCAGTTTCAATAAAAAGTTTTCCGTTATTTTTAGTATAGTGTTATGTTTGATCACCCTCATTCTCCTCTATTCCCTTACTTTAAAATCGTGGCTTGACCTCAAGGTTTTCCTTCCCATTCATCAACTATGAAACTTTGTTTTCTAAATAAACACCTCAATATTAGGTTGAAACCTCAAGCTACATTACTGACAAACAGAAAGTCTCTCCTATACATATTTAAAAATATATTTAAATTTGGTATTTCATCCTCCTCCAAAACCGAAATGATTGAAAAGATCAAGTATAAACATTGCACTAAGCATTACACTCAGTGTAAAATCACCTATATTGCTTCTTTGCTGATGTAAAAAATATACTTTGGGTAAGAAATTGTGATTAATATAACCTGTGAAAGAGTTTACAGACCAAAGCACCAACACCACTTCAAAAATATATAGTAGTCCAATAAGCACAGACTATGCAGTTTGCTTACTAATCACAAAATCAAATTTGTCCCTAAATGCCAGAATGTATGTGTTGGAGTCGTAATTGCAGGCCCTGTGCTCAGTACTGTTTCTCAGGAAATCAGTTATTAGATTTGTGAGGTGATAAACAGCTCTTGATTCTGCTAAAGTGACCAACCTTTATAGTTTATGGATCCATCTCAAGGCATTAAAAAATAAATAAACATTCACTGTCCTGTTGAATGCAAAACCTTTTCAGGTTTAATTCTAAATAAGCTTCAACTGTGGAGATAAAAGCAGAGATTTGTTGCTGGCATGTGAGTAAACTAGCAATTTTTAAGCCCAGCTGATATTTTCTCCTTTATCTGTGAACATCTTGTCTTATTTCTTTCCAATTACATTTTTTTTCTTCCATGAACAGCAAATATGTCATTCTATCATTCTCCTGCTGGCAACCTTCTGGAAAATGACTGAATTGTCCCATCTTTGGAAGAGACAAGCTGTTTTACATCTTGATTGCCATGGATTTTGTAGATTCTCTTGCTCTGGGGTCTTTCTCAGGTTATTAGAGACTTTAAGCTACTTTCACTGAGTAATGTTTGCCTGGAGGAAATGAAGGAGTAAAACCTCTGGATACATGCAGTTCGTCCAGGCACAAAAGCACCATGAGTGGCTTCTTCTGCATCTTAATGAAAAGTGAAGTGTGAGAAATAAATTCAGTGTCTCTCAAACTAATCAAGAAACTATCAACACCAAATCCACCTTTATTTATTAAACTGCAAACTTCTGACTTTGACCCCATATACTTCCTCAATTAGGACCTCTACTGGGAAGCGCCATCAGGTAATTTTCTATTGCTCAGTAATAAGTCAGCATAAATGTAACAGAAAATGCACCCCCCAGCCAGTATATTCCAGTTTCTTTATTGCCCAAATAATAGTTCCTGTTCCAGTTCCGGTTGCTTCTGGTATCTTACAAACAGCTGGGCAGTGTGATGTATGCTTGGTCTCTATGAAGCACATTGTATAAACCAATCCACAGTTGACAAGGCATTCTGCCTCTGTACTTCCTGCTTGCTTATCTCATATAGACCACCATAGATCAGGGCCTGATATTTTGGGATTGATCCTTATCAGTACCCATCAATATGCATAAATCTGCCACCAAATCCTAGGTGTTGTTTCGGTGTTCCTGCTTGCTATTACAAAATCAGTGGCAAAATGTACTTATGATCTCATGGTATCCATGGATCAGGAGTCTGAGCACAACTAACTGAGTCCTACAAGGTCTTAGGATCTCCCAGGTTGAAAACACGTCAGTCAGGCTGTCCAGCTTCTTTTCCAGCTTTCACGGTTGGTGGAAGAACTCAGACTCTTCTGCTTCTAGCACTGGCTACTGTGTGAAGATGGCCCTTACTTCCTAGAGGATACTTGTAGCCCCTGGCAACATGGTCCAATGCATAAAGGAGGATGGGTCTTTGTGTATTCCACATCTGTGGAGAATCTCTCTCAACAGTCTGCTAACATGGAACCTAAATGATAAATTTAGACTTTGGAACTGAAATTGTCGAACTGGCTCCCAAGATTTCCCTTGCTAGTCCAAAGGACCTATGCATATGTTGAGATGTCATTTTCATGAGTGTTATTTTATAAATGCCACTGTTGACCAAAAAAAAAATGAAATCACTGGTGTAGATCTGCTCTCATCTAAATCTTACAGACCTCAATCAAAACAGTGTTCTCTGGCTGATACTAGAAGAGCAAGAAAAATTAGAAGAATAAAAAAGTACTCCATCTTGTCCAGAATGGTTCAGATGGAAAAGAATGAGGGCAGCCATAGTAGCAAAGACCAGGCTCTGGCTCATCAGCAGGGAAAGAGGGACCCTGGTCTAGCAACCACAAGGACCTAAGCAACAGCCACATGGCCTTTGAAGTGAATTCTTTCTCTTCCAGAGCTTCCAAATAATAGTACCACGGGGTCAACAGTCTGATTTCAGCCTTTTCAGATCTGAAGCAGATGATTCACCTGAGCCTACCCAGACTGTCAAACTACAGCAGAGAAAATGGTGTGTTGTGTTAAGGCTATAATTCAGGAGCAAATGCTCAAGTCACACAACAAACCCAAGCCAGCAAAGTTATTGTGCATGTGCTGTGCAAACTAACAAATAGAAGATGGCTACACATGCTCACAAATTCATTAACTTAGTTAGGATTTGAGAGTGTTCCCCATGGGTCAGCTGCTGCTCATATGTTAGACTATATAACTTCTTGTAAACCTCCCAACAATGGGTGAATTATTTATTAGTTTATTGGTACTTCACTAATGTGAAAATTGAGGTTCAGGAAAGATAAATATTTGACATTGGTCATAAATCATCTCATTTACATCATAAAAATTTTAAAGTTGTCTCTCCATGTATATCATAAAAAAATATTATTAGGATTTAAAAGGAGATGTATACAGCAATATACAAGGGGTGAGTACAGCCTATTACCAAAAATTTATAGAGTGTCAGCATGTGTTTGGCCCTAAGGGCATGCAGATGAGCAACACAGACTCTTCATTCAGCCTGCGTGAAGAAGCATTTTGAATTCCTGGCTTCCAGCACCATAACAAAATTTGTGTTGTATTAAACTTTGCAGTAATTTGAAATTGTAAGCAATGTACAATTTCTCTTACTAAAAATCTTAATCGTTATTTCAAAAACTTTCACATCATGCTTTCTCTCAGAATCTTTATTACCTAGGTTTACCAATCTTTTTTACAACAAGCACATTGACTTTAATACTAACTGCTCTCAATCATATAAATATAATTTTGTTCAACTCTCCAAAAAGCTGTTTTTTCTTCAAGGACAAGAACAATTTTTAAAAATCTTATATCAATGTGACAATGGGAAATGCCCCATTGGCACCCAATGCTGTATGAATGCTTACTGAAAAAAAAAAAAAACAGCATGCTTTTCAACAGCAGAGGATAGTTTCCATGATAAAATTTTATAACAAAGTAGTAACAAAGTATATCTCAAAGAAACAAATTCAGATTTCCTTGATATGAAACCATTGAAACTTTTGCTAGAAGTCTATGTGCCTCACATAGACAAAACATAAAGCTACCTTTATTTAGATATACATTTTGTTTGTACCGTTGCGTGTTATATCAAAGAAAGATCATCTTGAAGAGTCCCTGACCCAACCCCTTTCAGGAAAAGCCCCTGCTCTGTGTTCATGCCCACTTGATACATGACTCACTTCCCCATTTGATCCCAATTTAATTAATCTTATGTAAATAATTCTTATTGGCTGACCATAGTTTTGTACCACCTCATGTCTACCTTGTGATTTCCCATTTTCCCCTACCTTGGACCCACTTCACCTAATAGTTTTGCTCTATAAAAGTCCCTAGAAAAGACAGAGTCTTGGACAACCCACTTGGGGCCCCCTTCTGTCCCTCTCTTGGACAGAAGCTTTCTTTCGCTCAGTAAATATATTCTGCTCTTAAAAAAAATAAAGAAAAGCACTCAACTTTGAGAGAAGATGGGAAATTTGCCCAAACAAAGCACACATATCTTAATTTAGTTTGAATTTTGACCTTATATAGCTGAAGAAATCTAATGTTCTTTTTAGGGGTCCCTGTACTCACAATGACCATGACAACTTTACAAATTATATGCCAGTTCATTTTGGCAGTACTGTTTCCCCTCTTATGTTGGTTTCATTTTTTTAATCTTAAAGAGAAAAAAATAAAACAAAATTTTAAAACAAGATAAAAGGAGAGTGACAGAGGTTAATACATTGTACCTTGTCATCTTTAAATTAGCTACACAGATACAAGATTCCGACACTTGGTGTTAATCAGCTGACCTGCATTTCTGTCTCACAACTGCCCCTTGGGACTTCTGTCTTCTCCTGTGGTGTTTCTCCGTAATGGTGAGGGCTGCAACTCCCTTAACTGCCAAAGCCTCACTGACATTAATCCTCATATTTGCTAGACAAACATATCTTTGCACTTCAGAGATTAGGAAAATAATGCAAAGTTCCCATGCATCATCCGCTCTTCTCCGGTATCTTCATTAGTCTACTTTCTTTAATGAAATACTGTTCTCTCCTAAGGACACAGATTACCTCGCTCCCTTCTGTGATAGTTGAATTTTAAGTGTTGAGTTAAATGAGCCACTCAGTGCCCATATTTGTTGAAACAGAGCTCCGAGTGCCTCTGAGTGAAGGTCTTTCTGGATGAGATTGTTTGTGTTGGCAGATGGAGTAACTAAGAGTGTCCTCCCCAGTGTGGGTGGGACTCCATTGCTCCACAGAAGCTGTGACCAGAATGCAACAGTCTAAGGAAGGGATAATTTGCTTTTTCCTCCTGACTGTTACCTGGGTCATCAGTCTTCTCATTCAGATTGTAACTCTACCATCATCTCTTGGATAGCCAGTTTAGCAACCACAGATTTTAGTAATTCTTAGCCTCCATTTTTACACGAGGCAATTCCTTACAATAAACCACACACACACACACACATACACACACACACACACACACACACACACACACACAATTGATTATGTTTCTCTGGCTAAATCCAAACAATATCTCCCCCTTCATTTGTTTGCTCTTTCTTTGACCACCCACAGACTAGAGGGAGGAGCAGAAGAGAATAGAAAGTGGGCTTGCTTCCTCAGGTTCCCCAGTACTGCTTCCAGAGTGTTCCTGCACCCTCATGTTTAAAGCTCCAGGTTGGATGATGTTAATTCCATTCTATTCTCATGTCTACTCAATTTTCTTTCACCTGACAAATCCCACCTTGTGCAAAAGAATGTAACTACAGCTCTCCTGACTTGTGAAATTTTTGCATTCAGACTTGGGGGAAGCATTATACAGCAAAGAATAGTAGCTTCCTGTGCCCGGATTTGTCAACCACAAAAGCCTTTGTGCTTCTCTGTAGAAGGAGCATGTGTCAGGTTATTTCATTACAGCGCTGACTGGGGAGGAGACATGCCTATGCCTCAGTTCCCTCTTTGTCTCCATCTTTGTCCTTTCTAAACACACTTTTTCTTTAAAAGATAACTGATCTTCTATTACAGAAAAAATTTAAGTTATCAAAAATGAACATTTCTATTCTTTTTTTACCTTCACATCTTTGTCTTTTCATACATTTGTATCCCCTGTGGCTTTGTGCCATTTTCTTAAGGAAATTCTCTCTTCACACACACACAGACACACACACGCCATTTAAGTCTGACTGCTTCTTTTGGTTTCTTTCTACCAGACCTAAACATTATTAGCTTTTTCTTTATATCCAAACAGTACCAAACACATAAATTCTTCCTGAATTCTATTTCAGGGTCAAATCCTGTGCTTTTTCTCCTCTTCTTAAAAGTTTAGAATTATTTTTCTGTATTTTCATTTCTACACCCACCCCACTGAATGTGAGTCTCCTTCCCACCACTTCCCTGAAGCCACTTTCTCTATGGTCACCAACTACTTCTTTTTTGAGAAAAAAACAAATATTTTTCTTATATCAATTTTAGTAGTATATCAATTCTAACACTATAGATGACCTTCACATTTCAAGTTTTATCTTCTTTTGTCTTCTGTGACTTTGTCCTCTGTGTACCTATACTTTCCTCAGTCCCTCATCTCCCTCTCTGTCTGTCTGTCTGTCTCTCTCTCTCTCTGTCTCTATCTATCTCTCCCATCTGTGGCCACAGTCTTGGTTGGAAACATTTCTTTGATTCATACCCCTGACTGCATTTCATATCATTCACATCGTTTCTCACAGTAGCCTCTGAGGATTTTTACTTCCTTGGCTTTGATTGCTATATACATTACCAGGTTTTTGGAAGACAAGTGACATAGAATTGTGTTAAAGATATGTGATTCTAGAGTCAGATAGCCTTGAGTTCAAATCACAGTTCCATCTCTTGGTAGCTGTATGAACTTGTGTAAACTATTCCAGTTCAGTGAATCTCAAGTTAACCATCTGGAGAACTAATAACATTATCTCAATTTGATAACACTGTTACATTAATTTTTTACTATATATAAATATCTTAGACCCAAGTCTATAGCATTTAATTACTGCATGAGTGAAATCAATTGTTATTAACTATTAAATGTCTGGCTCTACTTCTGCCATTGCTTTTAAACTTCAGTACTCTGTATCTGAGGTTTAATTGAAATGTTAGAATTCCTAAATCATCGTAAACTCAATCTGCCCCTAAATGGACTTATTTTCTTCTTTGGTAAACCTGTTACTTCAGTCTCGTCTCTCTCTTGGTTCCTGGTGGTGGACCCTACCTGTTTGACCAAGCCACATCAAGACCTTTTACTAGGGTTTTTCTGTTGTTTACATGTAACCAGGCACATTTGCTTGTATCTTGTATAAATGTTTTCTGTCAACAATTCATATATTCAAAAATATTGCTTGAATTCATATATTCCAGCTTTCTTGGATATATGGAGGATATATGACAGATATATGGCAAAAATTGTATGTTTTCTGTGTGGACTCTAGTAGAAAATAAAAATCAGGTGATATCAGAAAGAAATAAACAATTACATCCACATGTTCAAGTCTCAATGGATGGTGTAACTAAAGCCACCTTGACCTCCCTTCTCTTCTTCTTGCCTTCCCCAATTCTCTCCTTTCCCTCAGTCCTGAAGCATGGTGCCAAATCTTACCAGATAATATTTCTAACACTGAAATATAATTATGTCACTTCCCTACTCACATCCCTTTCCCTGGCCTGTAGGAAAATATTAAATTGTTTAACGTAATTTTACAAGGTTCAGTAGGATCTGATTTCTGATTACACCCTAGTCTCATCATTTTTACACTCTTAACTCACATGATAATCTAAGTATTACAGAATTACCTTAGTTATTGGAAAATACTACGTCATCCCTTGGGCAGTGGACACTGCATGATTTGCCCTCTCCCTCAATAAGATTTTGCTCCCAGTTCTGTCATGACTGAGCACATTCTGTCCGCATCTCATACCCAAGTTTATCCCAACCATAACTGATGTATTTTCATCCTTCAGATTTCAAACTTGGGCTTGTGTTGATACATATTTTCTTAAAACTTTAATGATAAATAAAAACATAATATTTGCACTTGTATATGAGGCACCATGTGATGTTTCAACATATGCATACATTGCATATTGATTAAATCAGGTTAAACATATCTATGTCCACAAACATCATTTCCTTATGGTTAAAACTTTCAAAATCACTTCCCATAGCATTTTAAAATATATAGTAAATCATCATTATTTATACTTATGATGCTGTACAATTAAATAAGGCTTCTTACCTTTGGGTACTCATTGACCAAACTCTCTCTCCTATCTGGCAACATTCATTCTACTTCATTTGCTGTCCGAAAACACATATTACTTTGACACAGACTACTCTTGAAATGGCTCATGTACTGCAGATTCAATTCAAGATTAGGTAGCACCATTGCTTGGTCCTCGACCAAAAGAAGCACTAACACATCAAGGCACAATACACATTTAATGTTCTGCTCACTTATCCAGGCAGAAATCAAAGAAAGCCCTTTGATGACATATCCACAGTGACCTCACGACCTCTTGCTAGGTCTCACCTACGAACAGACAGTATGAATAGTGTATGGAAGAGCGTATACTTAGCCCTTAGTTGTCTTGGGCTCTGTTCTAAGTGTCTTACATGCATTTATCATTTAATCCTCACCAGTTAGTAGAATATTTCAGCAGCTACTACACTCCATCTTATTGTAGAGAAAACTAGTCACAGAGATAAAAGAACTTGCCTAAGTCATATAATGAAGTATCAACAGAAACCAGAATTTGAATGTAGGTAATATGATTCCTGTTAAGTATCAGACGTTATTGTCATTGCAATTAAAGTACTATGCAGGTGAACAGTGAATTCCAAGAGAAAGCCCACCATATCCCTGTAGTGACACAGAGCGGAGACAAAATGACACATAAGCTAGAAACATCATTCAATGTGCCTGATATCTCAATAGACAGCTTCATAGTTTCTCTAAATCTCTTTCACTATTTTCATCTTGAATATTCAAAACACTCTATTTACCTGTAGTACATTCTTATTTTGTATATTAAGGTAACTATTGAATGAGGAGACAAAATAGACAAACTTTTAACTTCCATTACTTTTAGAAATATGGAAGATAAACAAGCCCCTCAGGCTGTACTATTACCTCATGAAATTAATTAGATTGTAATAAAGATAATAAACTCACAAATATAAAGAGCATAGCACCATGTTTCATTGAATTAGTTATGTTGTTTAAGCATCAATAACTCAATTTGTAGCTAATCACATACTTCAGCTTCTGTCTATTTTGAAAATGCTCACATGTATTCTTAATTTCAATAAGGAATTAAAATAGTTTTGGGCATTTTATGCAAATAATTATCATGCTCATCTACTATACAAACTAAATATGTTCATGGATGTATCTAAAATATATAACAGAACAGAATAAGAACAGGTTAGAAGAATGAGTTATGTGTTTTTGTGTAACAATTTCTGATAGCAATGTCCCTCAGACGAATGAAGCTGCAGACAGGTGAAGAGTTGATGTTTGCAAGAAGTGCATCTCTGTGATAAACAAAAAAATACTTGTGTAAGTGCTCTTCACAAAGCATCACTTCCGTCTCACGTCCCAGGTGAAACTATGTACAGTGTGTGCACTGACTACTGCATCCGTTCTTCCTACCCATCTTATCACTAACCCTGACATTCTAATTTAAATTATAGCCAAACAGCTGACATTTCTCTGAAGGAGCTAGTGATTCCTTATGAGCTTGTCTACTAGTCTTTAACTGATTTTTCCATAGTATTTTCTCATCTGAACTGACCTATTGACTACATTCTCAAAAAACTTTTTCACTCCTTCAAAGTCCATGAAAATTGTTTTCTCCTATATTTCTTCTACCGTCCTTTTCTATCTCCTTGGTTAATAGCATTTTCTCCTGCTGAGACACAAAACCTAGGTACACTAAAGTTGGCAATGTGACTTCAAATTTCTAATTCTACATATGCCCACCCCAATCGATGATTCCTCCATGCGATGGCATTATCGGTCACCCATTTCCTTTCGACTCTGGTTTGTAGTTTCTCACTACTTGGTTCTTCATTATCATGAGCCCATAGTAATTTCTTCTTAACCATCACATCATCATCAGAAACTCAGGAAAAATCTAACAAATTTAAAATAAATGTTTTACTATAAAATGTATACACATACCCCAAGTCTGTAGACAATAGGGCATACATTAGTGATATTTTATGAGTCGAGCATGAAGATCACTGGAACTCACAAGTCAAAAAAATAATGCATGAACAGTATACAGAATGTCCCTGCTTTGCTCACTATTAGTTAGTGTCCTTTGCAAAGTAGTAATTATCAGAATTTACAACAAAAAGGGACCTCAATCTCTCGGCAAACCCTGGGTAGGAACAGCAATGGATATGAGGAAAGTAAAAATAAGAGACAAAAGTTGGGGTCAGGTGGAGGAACCTGTTTACCTCTGAGGGCTAGAGGACTGAACAACAGGAGCGGTGTTAATTTATACCCTTGCAAAGTTAGTATCATGAGACAATGTTGCCTAGTGACTAATGACTGTAATTTTCTATGTAGAGAAAATTTCTTTAGACTGAGGTAGCTTGACTTCTTGAGGCCCTCTGGCTCTGTCCTGCCCTCACACATGTGACGAAGTTCCAGCTCCAGCCACTCCCAAGAAAGAAGAGTTTGGCCTGTGTTAGCATTTAACAAGAATCATAAAGTATATGTGCTTATGCTATTACTATTTTTTACTTGTCATTATATTTGAGATGTCTGTTATGGTGCTGAGTATAGTAACATTTTGTTCAAATTATAAGTAATATTCTGCTGCATAAATATAATTACAATTACGTTTTAAATTCAATTTAGGGTGGATGGACATTTAGATAGTTCCTGGTTTGGAATTACTATAATGAGTGCTGGTGTAAACTTAATTCTTGTTCTTTTTTAGTATGAAATATTTCTGACATTTTACATATTGGTTATTGAAAGTACTGAGGATATATACATATACATATATGTATATATATAATATTATGTATATCTTCTAGAGGTTCCATTCAACCCAGCTATTCCCCTTTTGGGTATATACTCAGAAGATCTGAAAACATCATATCACCACCATATATGTGCATCCATGTTTATAGCAGCACAATTTGTAATAGCTAAATCATGGAAGCAACCTAAATGTCCATCCACTGAGGATTGGATAAAAAAATTGTAGCATTTTTATATAATGGAATATTACTCAGCTATAAAGAAAGACAAACTTGAGGCTTTTATAGTAAATGGTTCACAACAAGAGGCCATACTCATAAGTGAAATAAATCAGATGTTCATGTGTAAGCAACGTATTGTCTCACTAGTATAAGAACCTGAAAGTGTGAATATAAATTAGGAGGTATGATAAATATTGTGAAATGAAAGAAAATTGCTCAAAAGTAATAGCAACTTGGGTGAGGGGAAAGAGAAAAGGAAGAAAGGGATTATGTATGTGTATATGTGTAGACAGGATGGCTAACATAGCTGTACTACTGACTTAGGTCGCTTTATTGTAAGGAACAGTTATTGATTAGTTGTTTGATCAGTCTTGCATGTCTATATTTGTTTTCCTGAGCATACACTTCGAAGTTATGAGTATGTAATAAAACAACCATTGTTGATTCCCTGTCACCTTGTAATTCAGTTTTGATTGTGCTATTCTCATGCTAATTTGCAAGAGTCTGTCTGTTTGTTGATATGTTTTCATTCTTTTATTTTTAAAATTTAAAAAAAAGTAAATATATTTGCACTTTTTTTCAGGAAAAAAAATATCCAAATGATAGCAAGAATCCCTGCAATTCAAAACCAGAAAAGCAAGTTATCTGATTGAAAAATAGGCAAAGGCTTTAAGTAGATCTTTCTCAAAAGAAAACACACAGATGGACACAGGGAGATGAAAAGATGCTCCCCACCACTGCTGCTATTCCTCAGGAAAACAGAAACGTAAATTACAAGACACCACCTTGTCTGTCACAACGATTGCTCTAAAAGAGAAAAAAGAGATAATTTTGGCAACTATACAATAGTGCTATCAGAGAAAAGAAAGAGCATTAGCAAAGTACACACACACCCACCCCTGACACAAAGTGATGGCTGTGATTTAGGTAAGTAATAATGAAAATCTGAAGAAGTGCATAGACATAAGCAACATTTTATAAGTAGAATTTACTGAACTTGTTGAATTACATAGAGAGGGATGATTTGTCATTAGGAAGAATTAAATACAATGTCAAGGGTTCCATATCAGAGCATGGAGAGAAGAATCACAAAGTTGAAAACACTTGACTGTAAACATACTGACTTCGAGCTGACTACGGGACTTGACTTTAGAAAATGAAGATACATCTGCAGAGTTGAGGCATCACAAGTAGCACCAAAAATGTCAGGTGGAAGACATCGGGGTACAGTCAAGAACTGAAACCTGGTTCCCAGTAAAATGACCGCAGAAGGAGCATCTAATACAAAGATAGATGACTGAATGCCAAACTGAATTGCACATTTTACATTTGTAAACTTTTTGAGTTAGTTTTTGTGAAAACCATAAGGCCTTTTTCTTGATTCATTTTTTGAAGTTTTGCATCTGAATGTCCTGTTATTCCAGTGCAGTTTTCCAGCGACCACTGCTCCGCTGTATTGCCTTGGCTCCCGTGTCAATAGTGCGACTGGAGGCTCAGAGCTGACGAGCTCCCCTTAAAAGTACCACAGCCATTATCAGAAGCAGTGAGGTCCTGACTTCCTCTGAGGATGGGGAAAGCTGAGTTCACACCAGGGAAGCCAGCACAACAAGCTTCTAAAAGAGACCAAGCAGTGTCTCAAAATGAAGACCAGAAATCCCTTAAAGTGAACTGAAGCCATTCTCAGTGACAATGAGGTCCCGAGCTCCTCCCCTGATGAGAAGAGCCAAGTTCATCAGAAAAGCCGGCATGGCAAGGTCCTCCGGCAGAATAGCCCAAAAGAACCAGCATCTCCCTAACAGCTTCTTAGAGAAAGGAGATAAATCAAGGAGGTATTATCTATCTTAACTGATGTAAATATTAATGAAAATCTACAATTAATAATTTAAAAGTCTTACTTGTTATGAAAACTATTAACTAAATAATCACTTGGGTTTACCAAAAGCCTACACTATAGGGTTGCCCTGGTAGCAAGAGGAAGAACATGTTATTGGTTGAATTAAATACCTCCTGAAAGATCTGCTGAAGTCCATACCCAAAGTATCTCACACTGTGAACTTCTTGGAAATAGAGTCAATGCCCATGAAACTAGTGAATTAGATGAACCCATGCTGGACTAGGGTGAGGCCCTAGTTAATATGACTGGCATCAAATGGAGGAAGAATTCCACAGAGGAACAATGCAGGTGACAATAATATGGCATTACAATTTACATTTAAAATGACCCCCAAATCCTCATGCATTCAGAGGTGGGTCTTTCAGAGGGTGACTGGACCGCAGTGGTCCGACACTCAGTGAGTTACCCCACCACTGAGTGCAGGGTGGAATGGTTGTTACAAGGCGGGGACTGGTGGGCAGGAATGGGTTATTCAAGGCTTTCCTTTAGAGTCCCCCGCCTCTCTGTCTGTCTGTCTGTCTGTCTGTCCCTGTCCCTGTCTCTCTCCTGCTTGCTGTGGATTGAGCAGCTTTCCTCCACTAGGCCCTTCTTCCATCCCTTTTACTATTAGCCATGGACTGCAACCTCTGAACCTGTGAGCCAGAATAACCTTTTCTCCTTTATGTCTGTCATGTACTCTGTCTGAATAACGGACATGGTGACAGATAAAGAAGGTGACACATCATTCTCTGCTGTACACCAGAGGATGCTGAAGATTACCAGTAAGGCACAAGATGCTACAAACAAGCAATAAAAAGTTTCCTACAGATTTCACCGAGTACTTCCTTCCAGTGCTATGATTTTGGCCTTGTAATCTCCAGAACTATGGAACTGTAAATGCGTGTTGTTTGTAAGCTATTTTGGCTTTGTGATGCTCTGCTGTGGCAGCTTG
Organism: Dinomys branickii; assembly: GCA_004027595.1. NCBI lineage: Eukaryota > Metazoa > Chordata > Mammalia > Rodentia > Dinomyidae > Dinomys > Dinomys branickii. Next base: position 118,260 of record PVLD010003523.1, on the reverse strand, counting down.
AGGACAATACACAGGACCTTCTTTTAAATGAGAAATGCAAGTGCAGGGAGCATTGCAACTCTTCCTTAACGCTACGTGATAGATTGAGAAGAGTATCAAATGGAACTTCTAAGCTTTGAATTTAAGGGATGGACTTAAATCTAAAGAACTTCTGTAACATGCTGAAATACCTGTTCTCACCTGTAGGTGCAGACAGGGAGCTGAAATGCAAAGAATGAATCTCAGAAGTGGCTGATTTATAATGAGAGCTGAATCTGCAGGTACGCTCTGTCACTTTGTACAGGACATAGCACTGTTCTGGTTAAATTGAGATCCTACAATCTAGAAAGTGTATATTTGGATATCTCATTGGAGTAATATACTCTGATGTTTCCTGAGAACCATGTAAGTCCTTCTGTGTGAAAAATTGCTTTCCCAGTGTTTTAAAATCTTACCAAGGTGGTCTCTAAATTCTGCACCCTAACCCCACTTCTCGGTACTTTCAGAGTTTTAGCTAAAATTATATTCCCATCCAACAAGGATGGAGCTGGCTACAACAGCAGGACTGCACCAAAGGGAAATGGCTAATGGACAAAAATAATATCAGGGTGTGCTAATTTTTTTTAGAAATGTGTGATATGAAAAATAAATTGAAAGACTCTCCAGAAGCATTTGAAAATGATTTGGTCACCATTCTTTGTAGACCTTAATTTAGTCTCAGAAAACTCTGAACTCATACTATTTATATTCTCAGTTCTTGAAGGAGAAACTCAGCAACTGGAAGAATTCTCACATCTCGCTGTCCTACAAGAATTACTAATATTGTGAGAACAACAAAGATGAAGTGCCTACAAGTCTCTATTTCTAGCAAAATAATATATCAGATGATATAGCCACATCCCTGGGAAAATGAGAGAGATGAGTAGTGCCACTGAGAGTTCAAAGATGAATTTATTTTGACTGTTTTACCAAGTTAGCTTAATGGGTGTTTGGAAAAAAGGAGATTTTTATAAGCTTAATCAGTGAATGATTCCAAATTATAATTAGTCTTCCAGATGTGCTTCCATTACCAGAAAAGTTCAATTCAGTTCATGAATTCTCCCTACACCTTTGAGTGACACATATATGAGAAAGAAAAAAACTCATGAAAATATATTTTTTAGGTCTTTGGCCTATCAGGAATCCACTCCAAAGTTAATGGGAAGTTGCTGTACATTACTGTCTATAATTAAGAAAGAGAAAACACTTAGCATCACTGTATTTGGCAACAACATAGACTACATTTGGTAACTATTGAAATTTATTCATAGATGTCTGAAAATCCTATAAGCTTTGAATTATACACCCTTCAGAAGGAGGCATTCTTTTAATTCAGTATAGGTTATGCCACAAGCAGCTCTGCCTTTGATTTACTAAGAATCAGTAGTTCTTAAAATCTCTGGTGTTTCAGAATTTTTATGATGCCTTTACTGATATTTATGCTCAACACCAAGTTCCCAGTGTATATGAAGTCTTAATAATCAAATCAAAGTAAAAATGGTCTGTGCATGCTCACCAGCATCTTCTGACTGTAGTGCATTCTCAGGGAACTCACAAAAATGCATTCCTAGTAATAAAACTAGCCTCTGTGTTTAGGCTTACAGTAAGTATGCCCTTACTGGTCCCAATAATCCTTAAGACAGAGTGCCTAATTTTTCCTTAGCAGCTGTGTACAGTGTAGCCCCTATATGATCCTCAATAATTGCAGTGTTGGTTTTATTGCAAATCACCTGGAAAGCTTTGATCAATATTTTTCTTCATCAGAATAGATACTCAAATTATGGAATTTCATTTTTTTCTTCCATTCTTCTTTTACTATTACTAACCCTAGAAGAACATAATACTTTATATACATTTTTATATACAATGATTAGCAACTCATCAATGCAAGAATTAAGTGATGCCTTTATGCTCACGCTCTTGCCATGCACTGTATCACACAAAAAAGGCTACCTACAGGAAAAAAGTGAAGTTAGGTACCATATCACACACTATAGTGCTACAATGCAGACTATTGCAGGATATATGGAGTAAGTAAGTAATATATGGTACTCCTTTCCCAAAGTCTAATAAGATGAAGAGGCATAATTGTGGTCATGACTTATACAATATGCATAAATATGTACATTGTTTCTTTCAACTCTCATTCTCTTCAGACCTTCTAAAAAGACCGATATTCAATTCAGGTATGCTTGTTTTTTAACAATAGACTCAAAAGTGGCTCCACTTTACTGGAAGCAGAGACTTATCTACATTTTTAGGGTTCTCCATACCTCTGAGTAAAACAAAAGAAAAAGGTGAGATCATTGTGCTTAGTGTGATAATTCATTTTCAGCTAAAAAGAGGAAGCACAAAGTTTAATGCAATAAGAGAAAATAATAGATAAATTCGAAGCTAGGGATATAGCTCAGTGGAATAAGTGCCTGCCTGGCAAGCACAAGGTCCTGAGTTTGATCCCCAGTACCACAAAAAAAAAAAAAGGTAAAATCACTGTGATCTCTAATGATTTTCCTGGTATTAAAATGTGGATTTATTTCTTTGTTTCAGTACTTGGGACTGAAGCGAGCATTCACGCTGAGCTACCTTTCCATCACCCGTCCTTTCTTAATTTTGATATAGGGTCTCACTAAGTCACTAAGTTGCCCAGGCCGGGCTCGAACATACAATCCTCCTTCCTTAGCCTTTGCATAGTGCCGAGATCGTACTTCTCAGAGTTCAGGATCACAATTTAATTGCATACTATATTAGACCTATACACACAGGACTACAGTCTTATCCCGCACAAATGTGAATCTAGAGCTCTAGCAGTTGTGTGTTGGCTGAGGTAAGAAGAAACATGAAATGTGTGGTGAAGGAGAGAACTTCTCAGTACAGTACAAAAAAAAATTTTTTTTCAGCACTGTGAACAGCTCCTGACAACTTCTAGGTCCTTCTTTTGCCTAAATTCTCTGAACAATTCTCATCTATTTAAAAATTAGCATATATTCAGCCCATAATGATTAGTTAATACACATATATATGATACATCTTAATTATTTTTGTTTTCTGTTCCCATTCTTTCCATTCCTCTTCCTTCAATCTCTCAGTCCCTTTTCTATCTGGAAAAAATGTATCGCTTCTTTCTGTCTCAGGGTTTCCTCTATCAATAAACAAATTTTGAATATTTAAACTCTTCTTTTACTTAGATTACTACATACTGAGATGGAATTATTTCAATACTTTGCACATCCTTATACAATGCTTTCTTTCTCATTTGGTAAACGTTTTTTTCAGTTAAGATATTTTAGTGTTAATTTCCTACCTTCTAGTATTACATACAAAATGGAGGTTAGTAAATTCTGGCCAAAACTGCCTGAGTTGATCAAAACTGTTTCTGGATTCAAATACTGAAATTCAGAATTGTGAAAAAGAGAAGATGAATAATAGAAATTATCCAGAAATACAAATCTCAGTTCTTTCCTAGACAGCCTACAAAAATGGTGGTTTTTGATAAAGAATACTTACAGGGAATGTTTTCAATCAAGTACTTAAAATCTTTATTTTAATCCTCTTCTCTACATAGAACTGAGCATTTTGCATGCAAGATAATAAATGCTTTGAACAACTGCATTATACTCAAGCTAACAATTTAGGTTTGATAACTGTCATTTCCAAAGAACTTTCATTCTTTTGAAAGATTAATGAAATACCACTGAGTAACAAATAATTTGTCTATCCCTAAATTGTGATGCTTACAGCTTCTATCCTGCATTTGTTTATTTCATTTCAGTGTAAATTGTCATAGGTAGTCAGTTAAGCTGAAATTAAAATATTCGTCTAATTTCCAGTTTTCTAATTTCTAACCTGCTTTCTATCTTTTCTCTAACTTGAGTAGGGCTAGTAAGTTACATTACATTTTTACTGATCTATCCACTGAAGAAATTTTGAAAATTTTCTCTGAGCCTAAAGTTGTGTTACTGTACACTACAAATACATGGCATACAAACAAATTTCAACCTTCCAACTCCCTAATCAACCACTGTCTTCTATGAAAAATAAAAATACTGCAAAGGAGATATACTTTAAAATGTACTGCAAGTACAAAACAATATTTCTGAATACAGTAACACTAATTTGGTCAAACGCATGTATTAATTTAAAAATCATACATCATGTTATTAAAAGGTAAGATCTTTTTAATGTGACAAAATTCCTAGAAGCTAGTATAGTTTCAGAGTCTTTAAAAAACTCAATATATTTTCAATGAACTAAAGAATAAGAATAGCCAAAACAATAAAAGTAAATAAAAGCATGCATCATTTTAATTAAATGTTTGCACTTTGGTTGACCAGGCTACTATGCTACTAGAATATACATTTAAATTCATAATTTCTATTGTATCAAATAATCTAAATGTATTCAAATTTTATAATCATTATCATGCCTTTCTTAGTCATCTATATTTCTGGCAGATATTAGAACTTCTAACTTTTTTGTGGAACCTGGAATCGAACTGAAGACCTTGCGCTTGCCAGGCAGGTGCTTGGGCCGCTGCACCATATCCCCGGCATTCTAACATATTTTAACATGAGGTGAGTGCTGGATTGTTATACTTCACTTAATAGAATAGATTAGGGTATCAGGAATTTGTTTGATACTATTTCTTCTCAATCCGTCTATCAAAAATTGCTAAACTGCCTGTGCTCTGAAGTTACAGAGGTAGTAAATGTAAAAATACATAATTTTCTGTGATTTTAATTTATTTGGACTTTGGAGAAATTTGTTTGCTCTGTACAAAACATCTAGAACACAAACAGTGTATACCCTGCCTCAATAAAGAGCAACAAACATTTAATGCTGTGATCAGTCTACTAAGTACTGTGGCATAATGTTTTGCTATTATTATTATTATTGTAAATAAGCATTCTTACTTAGGACCACTAAAATCTAAGACTAATAATTATTCTATGTCTTTTATGGCCAGATCTTCTTAGAACCTACAATTTAATATATAATAGACATCATGTAAACTTTTAAAACTCTCATATATCTTCTAATGATCTAACCCATATTGTACATACTTTTGAATCCTATTCCTCAGAAGCAACTCATAATCTTTTTTCAGCAGACATTATGCCCGCATTTGAGACTTTCATCATGTGACACACACATTTCCTTCCAGATGGACACAGTGAAGGGTGATAGAGCTTTCTTACTTTCAGCCTTGAATGCAAAGATAAATAAGAATCCATAGAGAAGTACATGCATTATTCCATACTGCATTTTTATTTATGAAGGTATTTTTATTTTCCTCTAAATTCTGGCATCTCATATTCATCATTTATTAACAGGAAAAATATAGGAGTTGGAGTTGCCATTCCTGGTCCTTCTGTTACTAATACAGCTGTAGTTTAAATGGAAATTTTCTTATTTTATCATTGCTAGAATTATAGTGATTTTTAAATATTCCAGATCAGAAGTATTTATTGTGGCTTGTAGGTTGATTCTCTCTCTGTATTTACTAAAGTAAAATATGATAGCAGGTGGAGTGTCAGAAATGTTTCCACAACATATTTTATTTGAGAAATACACTCACCATTATTGCTTCTTTTCTGAAATAAATCCTGAATTCTCCAGTTCCCTTGACTTTTAAGGAGCTCTGTAGTGGTCAAAATTCTAATGGTGGTGGTACTGAAAGGAAATATACTGAGCTGTTAAAAATATTTGACTTTAAATATATACATAATATATAACATAGATTTTTCGGTGTATTAACATTATTTCATAAAGATCATGTACTATTACTTATTTGTGCATTTCAAGTCCAACATAAGTGTGTAGTATCACCACAATACAAAGATGTTCAATTTTGTTGCTGTTTTTAAAGGCGAAATAAAGAATATCAGGGAAAATTAAACACCTTTCAAGGAAAATACCTACAGTCAGTGCCAGAGCTGCAGATGATTCGCAGGACTGAACTATAGTCTTAATGTTTAAATTCCATATTTACACTGTCAGAAGTGAAGGACGAGATAAATTTGACTACATGGTCTCGAATGTAAAGTTCTCCAGGAATGAATATATATATATCTTTCTAAACTATATAGTTACTGTAGCTAATGCACAGAATCGATGCAAAGCATGTAGTCCAAGCTTTTCCTGTTACTTTTTGTTTGTTTTTTTCAATCTGTGATTATTATCCATAGGAAATTTGGTGAGTGTCATATTAACCTTTTAATATATATATATATATATATATATATATATATATATATATATATACTCTTCATAAAAAATATGTATATTCTTTCCCAGAATGAAGTACCTGGTTATATTCATGATTCAGAATAAGGGATCAATAAAAAAATGAGGTGAGCTTAGGGCTTGCATTTGCCCCTCCTGACTTCTCTGCACCCTCTTCCATCCTCCTCTGCACCCCGAGGAGTCCGATCCGCCAAGGCACGCCATCAAATCTCTGCACACTGCACCCCCGCCAGAGATATCCTGGGAGAAAACCAGAAGACACAAGAGCGAGTTCAAGGGTTTAATTCCTGTCCTGGTTACTTTTCTCTCGTTGCTGAGACAAAACACCTAACGCCCAAAATGAAGTTAGGAAAGGTTTATTTAGCTTACAGTTCGTGGAGGTTTCAGTCCATACTTGGCTGGTTTTGAGGCAGAGTGGCACATGGCAGAGGGCAAACTGTTCATGGGAGCAGAGCACAGCAAAACAAGCAGAGCAAAAGGGAGGAATCGCAGGCAAGCAGCCTCTTCCTCTCCCTTACCTTGTAAACAGCCTACCCCACTCAGGGGGCATGTAGCTCTCACACAAGGTTCAAGCCCTCCTCTTCCACAGGCTCAGGATGTGTACAAAATAAGCACCCTGGCTTCCTGCTGAGTCACTCAGCCAAACCTCTTCCCCAAGTTGACACAATGTATCAACCATAACAATTCCCCTTCCTGTGAAGCTACCTCAAATGGCTAGACCACTTTAAAGAGGTATTTCTCATTTACAGCATCCTATTTTGTGTCCCTCTGTGTCTGAAACTTTTTCATTTCCTGCCACCTTTATGCCAAGATGGTAATATTTACTTCTGGGAAATATCTTCTGAGATTCCATACAATTTTTTATGGTTTTCTAGGACCCTAGAAATCCCTTTTCAACTTTTCTCTGGGTAAATAAACCTTCTTCAAAATTATTCTCATTTACCTATGCCATTTACTTTAAAATTCTCTAATCACAACTGACACAAAGAGATTCCTGGAAAATTTGTAATCAAAATGCGACTGTAGAATTTGGTTAGTCGTGTAATCCATGATCTCCCAGGTAGGCACTGCACTGTGAAAAACTGGAATGTAGAAACTTACAGCATATGGGGCTAGCACATGGCTGAGGACCATGATGGCAATTCACAGTAAGAGTTGAGCCCATAACAGAATTTTAATGTTCGTTAGCCCGTTGTCTTTTGCCAATAGAATTGATGGGCAAAGACGGATATCCTGAAACACAGAATGGGAGAAATCAAATAAACATAGATGAGGCTTAGTATCTTGAATTTAAAATTTTCATAAGCCTTCCTCCAGCTGAAAATAAATTCAGTTCATACACGATGCCTGATTATAACTGGGACAATTAAACTCACAAGATGACAGAACACTTGCAAAACCACCTGCTACTTCTTTCCGTCCTTGTAGAGTGAGGACAAGTTTCCTATCTCAGTACAGTCTGGACAGTGAGGTGTATGGTTTGTTCCAGGAGGAAAGTGTACATACACTACATGAAAGCTGCAAGTATGAAAACGGGGTCAATAATGTCAAGTTCAAGCAAAATGGAGCCAAAGGGCCGTGAAGGAAGGGCCTCCACACAATATGTCTACCACAAGGACTCTAAAACTATGAAAAAAAAATTGTATGTCATTACTGTGAAGACTTTCCCTGGGACCAGTTGGTATTACCAGTAAGTAATCACCAGCTCCTATAATAGCCTGCTCCTGTGGAAGGTGAGGTTTACTGTAAAGTAGTTGTTATGGTTGATACATTGTGTCAACTTGGGGAATCTGGAGGTTTCACTGAGTAATTCAGCAGGAAGCCAGAAAGCTTACTTTGTATACATCCTGAGCCTGTGGAAGAGGAGGGCATGGAGACTGTGTGAGAGCTACATGCTCCCTGGGTGGGGGTAGGCTGTTCACAATGTAGGGGAGAAAAGGAGGCTGCTTACAGCCATTCCTCCCTTTTGCTATGGTTGTTTTACTGTGCTCTGCTGCCATGAAGTTTGCTCTCTGCCATGTGCCACTCTGCCTCAGAACCAGCCAAGTATGGACTGAAACCTCCACAAACTGTAAGTTAAATAAACCTTTCCTTTCTTCATTTTGGGTGTTGGGTATTTTGTCTCAGCAACGAAAGAAAAGTAACCAAGACAGCAGCTTATGTGAATTTCTATTGTTTTAAAAGGTTCCCTTTGATCCAAACCTGTCTGACATGCCTGTGGTCCTCTCTCATAGCATGTGTACCCAGGATTGCAATCCTTTATGATTCCCAAATAAAGTCTTTGTTCTGAAGAGTTGGTATCTCTATTGCACACTTTAGGTTGATAAACAAATAAATTAAAAGTCTCTTCCAAACATAAGTTGATTAAAATCTAGGGAGCATGTGTGGCAGTTGATTCTAAATGTATTAGATCACAGACATAATTTAAGATTCATTAGGTTCTAACTAATTGGCATAAATGCATTCAGATTTATTTCAGAATTTGCTGGGCAGGCTTGAGCACCCATGCACAGCATTAATATCTTGCCGGTTGGCTAATCTAAGCCTTCCCTCAAAATGAGTCATAAAGTTGAAAGGGAAAACCCTTGCACCATAAAGGAGGATGTTTTAATTCTAAAGGAATTAGATTAGAAATGGATCTATTATACAGGCCTTTCTTATCCATTTCTGATCTTCACTTCTCTGAGGCCTCCTGAAGGCATTCCTTGCTAGGCTTCGGACACTGACTGTCCCCCAAAGCCATATAGAGGAGGTGGAAACCTCACATCTGGCAGTATTGGGAGGTGCAAGCACCTTGGTGAGGTGCAGCCCGGTGAAAGGAAGTGAAGTACCTGGGCGTGTCTCTGGCTCCCTCTCTGCTCCTGACCATCCTGTGGTGAGCAGCCTTCTCTACAGCACACCCCCGCCTTAATGTACTGTGCTACCGGAGAAAAAGGGATCGAGTCCACTGACCATTGACTGAAACTTGGGAAAACCATGTGCCACAATTTTTTCTCCACTTAAGCTGACTCTCTCAAGTAATTTTTAAGAGTGATGAAAAACTAACACATTCTCTCAACCAGACATTAAGAAAGGTCTTCCTGAGCACAGCACGAGTATTCCTGATGGTCTCTCAGGAGGCTGGCTGCATTTTATATGCCAGAGAGGACACTGTGGGGGATTACAATGAAAGCTGATTCTATGATAATAAGGGGATTCCAGAGTGAAATTGTGAAAGTGGAGGTAGTTAACTATCCGAGAAAAGGTATATGTGCCATAACACGATAAACCGTAGTGAGGAAATGCTTATTATTGTCTGCTCACCCTATAGGAATCTGTGACTATTGCTAATTCCATGTAGCTTTAGAAATAAAATATATTGATCCCTAGGAGTCTGTGTAATCGCTTTTTGCCACTCAAAGATGGGAAGGTCTGGATTTGTTGAGAAAAACAAAGGTTAATCCAAGTCGCAGTTTGGGAGATTGACGCTTGAGTACCGCACTCACTTCAGGGCACAGGACCTGCTGCATAATGCAGCGAGGCTAATGAGTTTAACAAAGGAACCTGTACTGCATCCAGACCTTCAACATCCACATTGACCAGAATAGCTGTAGAAAGAGAAATACCTATATTTCAGCATCGATTAGCTACTGGTGTTAAACTCATGCTTACTTTCACAAATCCGAAATACTACCGTCACATTTCACTAGTCTGAGTAATCTTTGAGTTTCTCTAGGACTGTCTAGAAATGAAAGGGGGATAAATATATTTCACCTAATTTCTATGTTGGTTCCCTCACTTGGATGAAGGATTATCACGTAAGGAGGAGTCAAACAAAAGCATCTGTGCCTGTTCTTACCCTGGAGATAATAAAGCAAAATCAACAGCCCTGGGGGAGTTACAGAGGTTACTGTCACCGTCAAGAACTATAGAGATGCAAGCATCATGGTTCCTGGCACAACACAAAGCACCTAACCCATTTGGTCGGTGTCAGAGGCTGGTCTGGGTAGCAGAGGATGGAGATTATTAAACCTTAATTGGATGCTGATGAACGCTGCAGCGACGGCTCCAGACAGGCGTAACGGGGCGCAGCTTGGTACAGCTCTTAACACCTGCTTGTAGCAAACACTCTATTTGCTATTAAAATCAGTAAGTAAAAGCATAAGCAGTTTGGATTTGCATGTCAGAGGCAATTGTGTGACTTTACTGTCTTGTCATGGAGTTACGTCAAATGTCTACACAATACACAGGGAGTGTGTTTGCTGTAGTTAGCCAGCACCCTAGAAAAATTTTTAGTGATTTAAATAAACTGAGTTTTAACTGGCTCATGCCTACTTCACTTCATTTAAACATTTATCTTTTATCCTTAATAATGTTATAATTAAGTGGATTAATTTGCCTCTGATTATTAAAAGGTTTAGAGATTTTTCTGTCATAGGTGACAACAAAATTGATCAGAAATCAGTGTTCATTTACTATAATAAAATGGGTGCCTAATTAATTTAAAGTCAAAGGTAAAATAAATGATTAGATTTTCCATGTCACAGTAAGAGAGACTTATCTGCCCTAACGAGACTATTTTAAAATCTATTGTTTAACATTAATCCAACAGAAAAGCTTTGCTTCATTGAGCAAAATAGGTAAAGCATAAGGAAGCCACAGTGGGTGCTCTTTCAAATTCCCCAGTGACATGCTCTTAAATAAAGAGCAAAAAGAATATTCGTATCACCTGCTGCCTAGCAAAATAGGGTGCATTTTTACTCACAAAAACTGTGACTGTGCTCACGCGAGGCATGCAGTGTAACGTGTGAGGTGTGTAAGGCAGGAACACAAAATAGACTGTACAAGAGCATTCCTGCCCCGAAACCTCCTACACTCTAGCAGAGGTTATAGACGACGGATGATAGAGGGATGGTAGGTGACAGATAGATAGATAGATAAATAGATAGATGACAGATAGATCAAGCTAGCCTGACATTGGGTAAATTTTTAGCCCTCAAGCGATTAAATTTATGACTCCTACAAATACATGCATACACACATCTATAGGCAGCCCTCAGCCCTGCTTCGGGTCTCCTTTAGATGTAGACAGAGCTACACTCTAGCCTTAGAACTCAACATAAATCCCTAACACCTCTATACATAACAGCAGGTGATCCTTACTTCAGGTTTTGAAGGTCATTTGTGTGATTTCCCTGGTCTTTTCACATAGTGTGCTTTTGAATCTAGACTGTCATAGAGCACTATACTTTCAGAACAGTTTAATCACTACTTAAAAGAAAAAATAAGAATAATATGGAAAAAAATAGTGGATATTATAAAAGTTTCATGATTTCTCTGTTTAAAATGGTTCTGTTTTAATATTGAGATCTGTGATCCTTTTTGACCTGAGTTTGGTGCATGGTGATAGACTTGGGTCTATTTTCAGTCTTTGGCAGGTGGCAAGCCAGTTTTTCCAGCACCATTTATTAAAGAGGCTATCATTCTTCAAGTGAATTTGTTTGGCCCCTTTGTCAAAGATTAGATGGCTAAGTTTGTTTACTGTGGTGACTGCATCTTCCAGTTGGTTCCATTGATCCTCAGGTGTGTTTTTTAGCCAGTACCATGTTGATTTTATTACAATAGCTTTGTAAAAGTATTCTTTTTTCAAACAATAAGGCAATAAGAATATTCTTTTCACTCTTTTCTTAAGGATATATCACCAGGGAATTGGAAAGAGCACCCTTTGTGGCCTCTGCCATACTTCACCTATTTTGTTGAATGAAACAAAGCTTTTCTCTTGGATTAATACTTCGATTCCACCTTACTTGGCCCTGTTGCCCAGGATTGCTTTACTATTCTAGGTCACTTATGGTTCCAGATGAATTTAAGGAATGTTTTCTATTGGTCTGTGAGGTATGTCAATGTTATTTTAATGGGAATTGCACTGAATTTGTACAACAATTTTGGTAGTATGGTAATTTTCACAATGTTGGTTCTTCCTATCCATGAGCAAGGAATATTTTCCAATTTACTGAAATCCTCTTTGATCTGTTTTTTTGAAGTACTGTAGTTTTCATTGAATCAATCTTTTTACTTCTTTTGTTAGATTGATTCCTAAATATTTCAATTTCTTGAATGCTATTGTGAAAGGTAGGGATTCCTTAATTTCTCTTTCAGTCTGTTTGTTGTTTGGGTATAGGGATGCTATTGATTTTTGAGTGTTGGCTTTGTATCCAGCTACATTGCTAAATGTGTTGATTAATTCAAGGAGTTTTCTGTGTTTTGGGGGTCTTCCATGTAAAGTATCATGTCATCTGCAAATAGTGATAATTTTACTTCTTCATTTCCTATCCTTATTCCTTTTATTTCTCTCTTTTCTAATTGCTCTGCCTAATGCTTCCAGAACTATGTTGAATAGGAGTGGCGACAGTGGACATCCTTGTCTTGTTCCTGATTTTAAAGTAAATCTACTGGAAAAGAAAGTAGGTAAAAATCTTGACATAGGGGTAGGCAGAGAGTGCATAAACAAAAACCAAACTGCAAGGGAAATACTTCAAAGAATCAACAACTGGTCTCTCATCCTACTGAAAAGTTTCTGCACATCTAAAGAAATCACCAGCAGAGTAAAAAGAAAACCCACAAATTTGGAAAAAATTTTAGCTGGCTGTCCCTCAGACAAAGGTCTTCTATCTAGAACATATAAAGAATTAAAAAATGTCAGCCCCTCATTCAAAATTCAAAGACCCAGTCCAAAAATGGGCAGCTGAGATGAATACACACTTCTCAGATGAAGAAATACAAATGGCAAACAAACACATGAGAACGTGTTCAACATAATTAGTCATTTGAGAAATGCAAATTAAAACAACATTGAGATTTCATCTCACCCCAGTAAGAATGGCTATCATTAAGAAAAGATATCAATGGATAAAGCAATAACCACTGTTGAGACCATGTCACCTTGTCTATAGATTAGTTGTGACTGTACTATTTTTTATGCTAATTGGTGTCTGTTCGTATGTTTTTGTACTTTTATTTTTTTTAAATAAAAAAAAAAAAAAAGAAATCAACCAATAACAAATGCTGGTGAGGCTGTGGAGAAATAAGAACTCTTCTCCCCTGCTGGTGGGAAGGCAGATTGGTGAAACCACTGTGGAAATCAGTTTGGAGATTCCTCAGCAAACTAGGTCTAGAGGTCCCATTCAACCCAGCTATTCCCCTTCTGCATATTTTTGCAGAAGATCTGAAAACATGAATATACGTGCTCCTATGTTTATAGCAGCACAATTTCTCATAGCTAAATTGTGGAAGCAACCCAAGTGTCCACCTAATGAGGAACGGATAAAAAAATTATGATATTCTTATATAGTGGAATATTATTCAGCTATAAAGAAAGATAAACGCGAGGCTTTTACAGGTAAATGGTTCACAACTAGAGACCATACTCATAAGTGAAATAAATCAGACCTTCATGGGTAAGCAACATATTATCTCACTAGTATAAGAACCTGAAAGAGTGGATAAAAATTAAGAGGTATGATAGACATTGTGAAATGAAAGGAAACTGCTCAAAAGTAAATGGGATGAGGGAAAAGAGAAAAGAAAGAAGGGAAAACTAAGTATGTATGTGTATAGTGTATACAGAATAGTTAACATAGTTGTACTACTGACTTCTCTCACTTTACTGAAAGGATCAGTTAATGATTATTTATTTGATCAAATTGCATGTCTATTTGTTTTCCTGAGAAACCACTTTGAAGATATCAATATGTAATACAACAACCATTGTTAATTTCCTACCACTTTGTCTGTAATTCAGTATTATTTGTATTGCTCTTATGCTATTTTGTAACTGGATGTCTGTTTGTTAATATGCTCTCCTTTTATTTTTTAAAATAAATTTTTAAAAACTGAAAGAAAAAAATTGTTCTCAACTTATTTGCCTACACTTAGCACACTCTGTTTAGGAATTTAGATGACCGTGTCTTTAGGAACATGTTCAGATATCAAGAACAACTAGTCAAATTCTTAAGGGTTCTCCAGTGAATATTATCACATTCTATAAACTTTCCTAAGAAAATATTTTTATTTGATGCATTTCTGTCATGAGAAGCTAGACTGGAAAGCTTGAATAAGTTCAGTTTTAGAACGTGACTCTTGTAAGAGTCGTCCAGCTGGTACATGCTTTTTAAACTTACACCAGGTTATTCACAATGGTGAAGGAAGTATTCCTCAATCATGTACCAGCAGGCATTGAGTAATATGCTTATGATGTCCCTGAAGTCCCCTGTCACTGGGGGCATGAAAGTAACAAAACCTCAGATCACTCTATTTTCAGGGGTGCAAATAAAATACTAACAGGATTTAAGTCCTAAAATACTTTGTAGGTCAAATACAGAGAATAAACTACAAAATATAATAGAACTACTGAAAGTATTGACATGGAATTTTTATTTATGTCCTTCTGTACCAGTGGAATTTATACCTACAAATAGTAAAATATCTTTTAAAAAGATTTCTAAGTTGTGTAGAAAATTTGCATATGAATATAATGTATTCAATGGCTAAATTAAACAATTTAATTATAAAACATTTGAATGAATATAGAAAAATTCAGTTCTTTCCCATAATATTTGAATCTATGTTTATAAGTTCCAAAAACAAACCTGCACCTACTTTGAAACTATCTATTTTTCAGAAGCTTCATAAATACTGCCAGCTGTGATTTGTTGGCCATGATTATAGACACAAAGCCATCTCTGCCTTCTTTTGCATCCTTCTGTTATGTCAACAGATACAAAGACACATCCCCAAATTATCTGTAAAATACCTATAGTGTTCCATGAAGTTTCCTCAGTAATAATGTAGTGTTATTTTCTCTACTCGGAAGGAGCAGGTGCTGAGGAGAGAATGATGTCTACGCTTCAGTAAGGGGAAGTTTCTGCATCTAGAGATTCTGTACAAAGATGATTAGAAATATGTGACAATACTATAAAGACCTCATTTCTTAAGAAAATTCTTAGAAACACATTTAAAAGGATTTGTAAATACAAAGAAAATATTTTTATCATTTTATGACCTTGATTTGACAAATTTTTTTAAAGTTAAATTCACCATGCTCTTGTTAGAAAATGATGGAGTTTGAATTTGATTGTAAATGATTGAAGTGACTTTAAATCATTTTTGCTAAGAAACACAAGCATATTTTTATGGCTTGTGTCTAGATGTCCCCCAAGAGCCTCACGCAGCCACGGTGTAGGCTTCTAGAGCTTGTGATTGATTCATGGTTCAGTGCTGGGGTTACAGAGGTAAGTGCTGCACCCAGCCTAGGGCAGGAAGTCTGCGTACAATATAAGGGGGGGCTTACTCCCACTCTTCTCTTTTTGATCTTTTTCCTTTTGCTGTCTTCCACTGCCACGGACAGCTGCCCTCTGTCATGTGCCGCTCTGCCTCAGGACTAGGTGTGTATGGGTGGAAGCCGCCACAAACTGTGAGGTAAACGGACCTTTCCTTACTTAATTCCTGGCATCAGGTATTTTGTCTTCAGCAATGAGACAAAAGTAAACAGGACACATGTATTTAAGATATGACAAGTGTATAAATATGAAAACAAGGGAGCAAGATTGAGACATTTAATGAAGCCTATACGCGCAAAATCAGTTCATTCGGGATCTAAACGAAGCTTGGGATTAAACCAAGTGATGTTGATAGACTCCCATTAGCAAATTTTTGTTGTATTTTTAAAGCCAGCTAAAGTGAGGATTTCTAGTCCTCTTTGTCAAAAGTTCTAAATCTTTACTTTCTTATCAGTTCGCTATTAATTCTCTACTAGAAGCCCAGAGATACCAAGGAATACCCCTGTGAAACTCTGAGCTGCAGATGCTCATCTCTGTCCTGCTGTCTTAGTTACCTTCTCCTCCCTGACACACGACACCCAAGACCCACAATTAGGGGAGCAGAGACTCGTTCTGGCACACTGTCGTCATCCACAGGCAGTTGGCTCCAAGAGAGAGCAGCATGACAGGAGGCTCTGGCATAGCGAAGATCCTCCTGTTGGATTGGCTGGGAAGCAGAGAGATGACCAAGGAGCAGGGGAGGGAAATACATCCTTCCAGGTCACACCTCCGAGGACGCACTTAAGTCACTTCCTAACAGCAAGTCAACTGTGAACTCTTCAGAGGACCAGTCTGCTGATGCGTACCACACCCTACAAAGTTGCACTGCTGAGCACGTGAGAATGTGCAGAGACATTCTGGATCTAAACCACAGCAAGCCCTGGTACGTAGCAGCTGCTTTCCTTGCTTGCTAGGCTAGTGACACAGAGGGCGCAAAATTTAATGTTATTCACAGTGTGCCATTCAATAAGATCCTATCACCCTGGTGGGCAAAATCTAATTCAATCAATATCTTCAGAAATAGTGCTTGGACTCTCAAATATGATTTCTAGGAACGTAACTCTTATGCAACTTTAACTTTCTATCTAAGAACTTGTATATCCCTCTGTCCTGCCTGTCTTTATACTTCTGTTAAATTGAAAATCTTTTGCCTTTGAGTCTTACAGCTTTCATGGTAGATAATTCTGAAGATGCTATGTTTTCGGTACTCCTTTGAATGTTATTTTTCTCTAATTTCCATTATGAGATCCTTATTTCCAATACTAAGGAAAGTTACTGCTATTTGTTTTATTAAAACTACCCTACCATGTTTTCTGATCAGTTAGCAGCTTTATTGTAGTATATCGAAGTACAATAAACTGCATATATTTATTTTATTTTTTTATTTTAAAGGCAATGGTACAAAAAAAGAACAATGGAACAATACAAACAACACAAAGCAAGAACATTAAAAATGATACAGGTTTTCAAACCAAATGATAGGAATTAACAGTGGTTGTTATATTGTTATTGTCAACAAAGTTGCTCAGATTACCAGATGTAAAAATAGATTTATCAAATCATTGAAGAGGATAAGAAAATAATAATTTACAAGAACACTAGAGACAATACATAGTGGCACTAGGCAGGATTGTGTCTGATGGTTTGTTGAGGGGAACAGTTAATGATTAACAGGGGTTTTGGGGGGAGGTTTGTTTTGTTTTGTTTTGTTTTTACTATTTTGACCATTTTGCATGCTTGTATCTGGTAATCTGAGCAATTTACATGATGACAGCAATTTGCAGTATAACAACCAATGGTGAATTCTTTAAAGTGTGTGTGTGATAACACTTGGTGTACATATGAACCATGCAAGATATTGAAAATAGTCATTGCCTGAAGAGTTTCATCATGTCCTTTGCAACCCCTCTCTCCTGCCTCACTTGCCCAATCCTTCACACAATTCCCACTTGAAAGTAATGACTCTCCTGCTTTTTGCCACTAGAAATGAGTTTACATTTTCTAGAATGTGATATAAATGGAATCATATGATATGCACTTCTCTGTCTTCGTTCTTTTTTACTCAGTGTAACTATTTTCAGAAAAGTTGGCTAATTCTGTGGCTACTTCTGTGTCAGTAGTTTCATTTCTTCTGATTGCAGAGTAATTTACCATTGTAAGAGTACCTCTGTTGTTTGTGATTCACTCATGTCTTGATGTACATTTATTTATTTACAGCATTTGAAAATTATAAAAGTTGTAGCAACAACTGCGCTGACACTCTGTTAGCCCTCTGTGAATGTGAAAGGGAGAGATCGCATCCTTTCCAGGGCACTCTTATCCCTGACGACCAACTTCTCAACACCAAGGCCCAGCAGAGATTCTACCTTCCAGTGTCTATTAGTTTGACATGGACTGAAAGGTTCAGGAAACCACTAAAGTAACCAAATACAGTAAGAAATTAAATATATAGTTGGCCCTTCAACAGTTACAAACTACAGATTTCCTCTTCAACACTGCAAAAAAAGCTTTTCCTCCCCTATTATCAGCCTATGTGAAAAATATAGGTGAATTTTACCAAAGTATCATCAGAGTTTGTAAGTCAAGAAAGGGACATGAGAGTGAGTGAAATGAGATGTGTAAAGGTATACTATACACTGACGTCACTACTTCTTTAGAAGCCTTACACTTTTGAGAATTGAATTATGGAATTAAAGAAATTCAATCAGATCACATTAATTGTTTTCTTTTTTAACTTAATCAAATGAATAGTTTAACCTAGCCAAAAATTATTCCTTAATTTGGGGAAATTTTTATATATAAAATAAAAGCATGGGCACACAGAAAGAGCAACACTACCTCTGAAACATGGGAGCTTGGGTTTTTATTTTGTTTGTTTAGTTTTTTCAAATCAATCCATAAAGTCCTTTGTTCTGATCTGTTTATATTTGATAGTGATAAAAACTCTTAACAAAAGATCTTCTGAACAGATCTTAAGTGCACAACACAGTATCATTTATTATAAGCACATGTTGTGCAGTACATCTCTATAATTCATTCACCTTATGTAAGTGAATATTATACCCCAGCCCAGTGTCCCTTGCTCCCAGACCCTTGGAAACACCATTGTACTCTCTGTTTCTATGAGCTTGACTTGACAAATCTAGTTGCATCTTATAAGTGAAATAATGCCATATTTTGTCAACAAGGGTAACTAAATAATGTTAATTTCATCACAGAAAGGATCTTTTCATTGAAAGTGGCACATTCAACACACTTGTTTCTCAAGTCCATCTTTCAGTATGTCAATTGTTAATTAAAAATTCATTGAAGATACACTCCTGGTTAAAATATCTATGCCTTTCATGGGCAGATACTCCAACAGGTTTACAAAAGATTAAATGTATTTGTAGTATTGGTAACACATATGCAATTTAGTACCAAACCTATATTAATCTACTTTGAAGAATGCTAAACAGGCTGGGTCTCAAAAAGCCCTATCCATTGAAAAGAGTGGAAGAAAGATCAGATTCTCCAGATCTACATTCACATTGCCCAGTGGTCCATATTTACCTTCTTCTGTAGCCACCAGGGGAATATTGAGAAGAGTATATCTGATGAATATATTCTAGATGAAGAGAGGTAGAAGAGTTGGAGGGAGAGGAGGGGGAAAGGACAAAAGTAGAATTCATATGTGTTATCTACATGTACAAATCCCCCATGAGGAATGTGACCATTGTGTACTGCAAACATGTACTAATAAAAAAATAATATATTGACCTAACTCTAGGAAATGAAGGAATACATTCTGTTAACTCACTGCCACACTTTCCGACGTAGGAATTCCCTAATGCAGGGCTACACTTTTTTTCCATATATCCTTAGTCTAAATTCACTGACAAGTTCCCACCATAAAAAAAAAAAAATAGAGATTGCAGCTAAGACGGACAAGGTCTTTCAAGAACTGCTTGCATTTCAGCCAGCTGCTTTTCTAGAGCTGGGACAGTCCGTAGGAGAGACCGAGCACATGAGCTGGAATAAAGGCCAAGCCTTTGAATAAGGCCCAGTAGAAAATGTCTTGACCCGGGATGTTTGTTCTGGAGTTTCCCAGATTTGGCTGACGTTTTGGTGGCCACACACTGGAGCTGAATTTTCCTTACTCAGCACTACTTCTTCCTCCTTTTCACCGAGCTTCCTCTCAGTCCCTATCCAGAGAACCCTACATGGAATTGACTGTTAATCAGTTTCTTATTAAATAAGAACCTATATAATAGGGGAGGAGGGAATTAGCTCACAAAAAGCAGGGAATATAAAAAAGAAATTTAAATCATGTATTAAGAATAAAGAGCTTCCTCATGCATATTATAAACAAAAACACTTCAGTTATAAAGCTATAAACTTAAAAATATTATAAATGTTTCATGTAGATAGCGAAAGGAAAGCTGATGATCGTTAATTTTCACGGTCCATACTTACAACCCTTGAAGTTAGAAAACAATACATTAGAAGTTCAAGTGTAATTATTTACCACATACCAACGTATATAGTCAAACTAGCATGAAAGTTTGCGCACAGGCTTAACGATATCTATTTTTCCAAAGATAGGGTGCCTTCATACCCACATTGTTCAGTGTCAGTCTAATGTCGCATCTGTAATCCCAGTGTGGTAATAATAGTCCTCTCATTCACTTTCCTTTTAAGAACTTTATTTATTGTGGTAAGAATACTAAAATGAGATCTAATACCTTAAGAAATATTTAAGTGTACAATGCATTATTTTTGACTACGGATGGTGTGTTACACAGCACATCTGGATAGCCTGTGCTTCTTCTTCAAATAAAACTTTATGTTTAATCAGGGGCTACTTCTCATTTCACCCTTTCTCCAGCTTCTGGCAATCACCTTAATACTATGAATTTCTCTGCTCCCGATATCTCATATAATTGGAATTATGAAATGTGTGTGTGTGTGCGGGCACGTGTGTGTTTGGTTGGTTTATTGTCCCAAATTTCAATCATGTCACAAAAGTACTGTACAATTCCACTCTTCTCTAAGGTATTACTCCATATCATTATTCATTCATTTGACAGTGCACATTTAGATTGTTTCCATATCTTGACTATTATGACAAGCAATAGTGCTGAAAAGATTTTGTTAGTTTTAAATTGAGTTTGATTTTGAGGTACATTGGTTCTGAGGACTTGATTTCACTTCTTCTAAACACCCAGAAATACTATTTCTAGATTCTATTCATACTTATTTGGGGGATAGTCCATACTGGTTTTCCATGGTAACTGCATCATTTTAATAGCTACTTTGAAAGGTCTGAGGTGATATCTCATTGATTGTATGTTTCCCTGAAGATTAAGTATAGCACATACTGTTTCCATAGACTTACTCATCATTTGTGTGTTTTTGGCGAAATATCTATTTAAGTCCTTAGTCCATTTTTACATCAGATTATCAAGAATATTTTCTACCAAGTTTTAGGAGTTCCACAAGCTATTAAGTACCTGGAGCTCAAGAAACAGAAGATCATTTAGCGCAATAATATAGAGAATCTCTCGTGTGACTGATTAGGAAAATAATGACCAAAAAATCCCAGAAATACTAAAACAGTCACAAATATACATCTTGGGTTTTGTTTTTAAAAAATGCAAGTTGTAGAGGTGAGTTAGGTGAACTCTGACCTCAATTTAAACGTTCTATTATAAAAATAGTTTTCTGATTATAATTTATGGATGTGTTCATTGTTGCTAATGTTAGTTCCAATTTTTTACCTTTTCATTTAAGCTCACCAAATGTTTTGTTTTTATTCTAATGCAAAATGAGTGACTTCAAGAAGATTGAGTAAAATTTTTCAAAATGTGATTTAATGGTGAGTGTAGGGATTCATTTATTAATATAGGAATTTCTTTAATAAAATTGTAGGAAAATAGATATAAAAGAGATAATCAAAAGACATGTGCCCTTAGTAATGATAATGGCATTACTTAGAGATGTTTGTATTCTTTTGACTTCTATGAATGAGGATCAATGAAACTTGATGGTACAAATGTAATACAACATATTTATCTGTGTAATGATAATTGTCTTGCATAGACGTTAAACTTGTGGCTTGAATCCAATAATCCTATATCAAAAGAATTTAGTGGAGTTTTAGTAAAAATGTTAAACTCCATAAAGAGAAATCTCATAAAAAGAAATTATAAAAAGTATCAGGTTTAAATGTCGACTGAACCATAGTGTTTAAAGACTGATCAAAAGATTGTTTTGACAAAAAGGAGGTCAGAGCTGACAGAATTCTCATGAAAGAGGAATGATGTCTTTGTTTAATTCAAACACATTCACTGAAAAATCATATATTAAACACCAGACATATTCTAAATACCTTGTGATCATGGTGGGCAGAGAAAGAGCCATCTCAAATGCAAGCCAAAAGATATTAAAGATTTCAGATGAAAGATACAAATGGGCATGTGGTTTAAACTCTAAAGTGGAAAAGTTTAGAGTTCAGAAATGCCTTGGTATTTAATTTCTTTCTATGAAATTACCAAAAGAGAATCCTGGAAAGTATCTGAGGACCCCATAAAGTTCCTTTTGCTTGTCTTTAACCTTTAAATTTCCATTTTGAAAAGAAATGCAAGAGCAGTTGCAGAGAGCTGAAATGATGCAAAGTTTGTAGATAAACAATGTAAAAATAGTAAAACATTTTTTAAGTTACAGAAATATTCAGAGCAAGAACAAAGAGTTTACCTGTACTATATCTGCCAGGATTTTATAAGGTGAAAAAGTTATGTAAAATGGGATTCTTAAAATTCCACTTTACATCCATATTCTGTGACTAGAAAAATAATTCTTATCCTAAGGAAGGTAGAATAAATATTGGTATAAGCAATTGAACCTCAAGATATGTAAAGAGATTGTAAGATATCATTTCACTTCTCTAAATGATTTCAAGTTTCTGGCCCTAAGAAGATTACATATTGGAAGACGATAGAAACTTGCAATGAGATAGTAAACTGCGTGAACGGAACTTTCTTATCTTCCAACCTCTAGGGAAATAGGGAGATGTGACCAGGAATTCAAACTTAAAAATATTTAATATTGATTTTCAAAATGTAAGAGAGAAATTGGATCTTGGTTATTATAATTTGTATCTGTCCTTACTAAGTCAGTAGCAAGACTTTTAATATATCCTTGCCTCTGCGATAGTTGTAAGTGGCATGCAGACAGTTTAGGAACAAGGGCTCCTTCAGTCACTTGTAAAACTTGTTTCTTAAAAAGATGATGTTGGATTTAAGGTACCATGTTAGATTTAAGATATCATCACTGCTCCCAAAATATTCCAAATATTCTCTTACAGTTCCAGCTGAACTCATATTTGCTCTTGGACCACATGGCTAGTTCAGGTTAATAGATTATGTGTAGAAACAATGTTTTACTTAAAATGAACTGAGGCAGTTAAAAACCAGCTTTCTTCATATAGTTCTTTTCACCCTGGGACAGGCTGAGATGGTAGGATCGTAGTACAGAAGGGGTTAGTTTTTCTGAATGACTAGGAAAAGTACAGCCTTTGAAACTTACACCAGTCTTATGGCTTTTGTGTTAATGTAATATTTGATTATCTAGCATTAATTTTCCTATTTTCATGTAGCTACTCAAGTAATGAAAAGGTCTAGAGAAAGATACTGTCTTAGACATTGATAGAGTAGAACTGATGATAATTGATAGTGTCAACTCCGTGTTTTGGTTTTCTTGTTAGGCTGCCACCCATTATAGTAACAAAGTAGCTGTAAGCTGTTCCAGTCCACACATGGCATATGTCATTTTCCAGAGAAAGGGACTTCTTCGTCCTGTAACTAACATTATGTTACTCTAATTATGCTGCCCCTGAACCAACCATTGTGGTATGAACCATTGTACTTTGTTCATTTTTTTTTTTAGTCAGTTAGGATCCATGCCTGGAGATGGAGCGAGGCCAATATCACTTTCCAATCTCGCAGTTACAAAAGGTTAAGGGAAGTCAACATGGGTCCTGGGAAGAGGTAATCGTACCACAAATACTACAAAATATATTTATTCTTCCTTAGGTCTGTGTTTTTCAAAACTTCTATGATGATTTAGTAATATATCTTGTGGAGTCATAAAGTGTGTAAGGAAAAGCAGTGCAGATAAAACAATCAAAGTAAAATTAAGGATCTAAACATGAATTTAAAAGGACTAATATAAATATAGGAAAAGGTAGGTGAAGATCAGTACTATTTTCTATAGGAAGAGTGGCACACAGTGCTACAGTTAATAAATACAGCCAACACTATGATATCAAGCAGAAACATATTAAATTTTATTAACATAGTTAGAAAAAGTGCAAAGAAAGAGTACAAATTTATATTTTATTCTATATAGGTTGAGATTACACTTGGGATGAATGTAAATTTCAGGGAGTTGCAATATAAGATAAATACTGAAAAATCAAGATCTAGCTGAGGAAAAATAATCAAATTTAGAACTCAAAGCTGCATTAATTTTGGAGCACTTTTAAGTAGCTGTGGATACTTAGCCATTAAGGGAGGGACTTATGAAGAATTAGCTACTGTTTTATATTTCTGAAACACCACCATATTAAAGAATATACAAATTTTTCAGAGAATATCAGTAGGATGAAAAGGGCGGAAATATAGTAAGACAAATGTCAACAATATATAAATAAGATTTTTTCCACAGATACTTAGAAATGAAAGAGATTGCCTCAGGGCAGAAAACCTTCCCGGCACCAAGGTAGTTCCAGCAGGAGTAGGACTTTAACTTATCACAGGTGATACAGAAAAGATACAAGCATGAGATGGCAGCTGAATGTGATCATTTTTATAATTCCTTTAACATCAGTGTTTGCAGCATAATATGAAAAAGCTAAATTTCACTATTTGAATGCTCAATTCTTTATAACTGATACAATCCTAACATACAAGTTCAGTAAAAAGGAAGAACATGCCAACCCTAAGTGATCTCTACTTTTCCATTCTCTAGCTCACTAGAGGTTCATAGGTTTTAAGACTTCTGAGGACAAAGAAAATGATGGATATTCCCATGATTTCATGTGTTGACTCATGAAATGCCACTTTCTGTTTTGTAGCTACAATGACACCATTGGCTAAAGTATGGTGATTTAAGGGACTGTATTTATATCATTTGTTTAAAGACAAAGTGTTTCCAAAATCATTTGCTTTGTTAATGAGGAGATGAAATCAAGGAGATAAAATCAAGCTGAGGGAAGTGAGCATTCTCTATTGCAAGAGTGCATTCACCTGGCCATGCTGCTGGCTTCTCTGACTTTCAAGCTATGACCACCTGCCTTGGAATGGCCATTTTATAGTACTGCTCTATTAGTTTAAAGAAAGATAATATTGGTTTATGTTGAAATACATTTGAAAATATACAATTGACTGCAGTTTTTTAAAAATTGATAAAAATGCTGATTTGATTTTTAATTCAATTTTTTAGTAAATTGGATACTTGTTAAATATTTCTATTTATACTTTTTCAATAACCTTTTATTAAGTAAGGGGTAATGGATAATTAGAAAATTGATCATGGACAAGGTCACTTTTACCAGGAACCCCCGCAGTGAGCCTCCCATCTCTTACCAGCTGTCATGGCACATGGTGAGAGAGAGAAAGAGACAAAGGCAAACTGGCAGTG
Organism: Dinomys branickii; assembly: GCA_004027595.1. Lineage (NCBI taxonomy): Eukaryota > Metazoa > Chordata > Mammalia > Rodentia > Dinomyidae > Dinomys > Dinomys branickii. Next base: position 92,962 of record PVLD010003523.1, on the reverse strand, counting down.
CAGCAGGGATCTGGGGTGAACAGTTGTTCACAAGGAACAAAAGGCCACCAGGCAGCCAAACCCTTTGCATCTATTCATCAAGGAGGGGGCTTGAGGAGGGGACTATTGATGTAGATGTGATCCTATGCTAAGCAGGATCTTGGCCTGGACTGACCTTTAACCTGAGTGGTTTTAGTTTCAGGCTTAGTGTGTGGGAGAGGATGGCCCATCCCTGAAGAGATAATGGGAAATCTCAAAAGGGTGATGCAATAATCCCAAACCTCTGTTCATCCCTAGGGAAGTATGCAAAATTAGCCATTATGATTTTGTGATCCCCAACAACTTTTACAGTCATTTAGATAATATTTCTATAGTTCTAAAATACTTGTATCATTATTCATACTGTAAAAACACAAACACTTGTTTTCTTCATGATGGGAGGCCCAGTCCTAGCATTTCTGACTTCTAGTCACTAATCATTTCCTGAGTCAGGGTGGATGGGTAAGGAATTTAGTTAAGTCTTGGCTAAATTGGGAGTAAATCCTTTTATAATAAATGTTTTAGTTTAACGTAATACAAGTAGGTATTGATAAAGAAAATAAAAATACCTTTCTGTGAAAAAATAAAATTTCATAAGAAAGTAGAGAATAACAATGGTTAAAATACTATGACTGTGATCTTATAAAGAATGGCCTAAATGTCACTCAGAGTACAAGTCCTAGATTAAAAACAGTTATTTCTGACAAAGAATACACAAATAAACTAAAGGACAAAACTTTCTTTCCAATGAACAAAAACAAACTAGTAATTCTTGTCTTGGCCAAAAAGCAAAAGCCACTACCAAACTCAAACTGATTATTTCTATAAAAAATACAATAAGATTATTTACAATAGAAATCATAATTTTGTTTTTATCAATTTTGAAGAGTTAGAATCTTAGTTACTTTTTCTTTGCTGAGGCACACTACGCAACACCCACAGCTCTAAGGAGGAAAGGTTTATTTTCGATCACAGTTTATAGAGGTTTCTGTGCACAACTGGCTGGCTCCCAGGGCAGGGTGGCACAGCAGAGGGGCATTGCCAAGGCAGTTTGCTCCTGGAATGACAGCAGAAAGAGATCGAGTGGGAAGACTTATACCCTTCCGGGCGACCCTAGTGACTCAGCTCTTCCCACCAGGCTTCACTTCCCAGCATCCCATTTGGCTGTGCACTCAGTGGACTAACTCGTTGATAAGTGCCACGCCCCACAGTCCAGTCACCTATGAGGGCATGAGGCTTTGAGGGACACTGAGATACAAACCATACTGGTATCTGTTTCAAAAATATTAAAACACAGCACAAAGCAACGTTATGAGAAGTAAGCAGAGCACTTCTGCAGCTGAAGGAAACGTACCCACGATCTACTAGAACCCTAGATCTCATAAACATACAGAAGGAACTGGAGATTTTAGTCTTAGATTTCCTCATCACATTCTTCCCACATTTTATTCCACGTTGTTCAATTACTACAGTTTTTCCTTCCTTCTCACTCTATTGCAGCACAGCTTTCTTCTTGGAAGAAAGTAGGTTTGTTAACAGACAAACTTCAGGAATACAACAAGAAGTAGCACAGAAATGCAACTCTGAACTATTTAAGTGTTAGAATTTGGTCTCGTTATTTCTCTACAGGTGTTCATAGCTCTTTCCTGCTACTCCTTCCTGGACTAAAATTAAATTTATTCCTCTGACATAATTACAGTTATATAAACACAATAGACTAGTAAGTGTTTAACATGAACAAAGCCATTTGATATCACTTGACCTCCATATTAAAATACGACTGTTCTATAGTCAGTAGTTGTTATTCAAAGTTATATTAGACAGATTTTATATACTAGAAGTAAAAAGTGAAGCAAAACCCAAAGGTTTAGTCCAGTCTGGTAAAAAAGTGCTCACATTGTGTTCGAATCTAATTTGTAAGGAAGCAGCATAAATGATACAGGAAAACAAGAAATAACCCCTCGAGACGTCCCTAATCACTCTGCTGTGAATGTACGCCTAAAGATTCCGCAGTTCATGAAGCCCCCAGAAGAATATGAACAGATAAGAAAAGGCCAAATCCTCAGATTTATCCTTTTTTTCCCCATTACAAGGAAAGGCTCTGATTATAACGCTTGCTAAGACACAATTACTTTCTTCCCTATTACAGGAATAACAGTAGTTCTAATTTTAACACGCCACCAACAGAGACAGAACTACTGCATTAAAAAAACTAACATTATAAAAGTGTCAAAAACTCTATTAATGAAATGCACAGCATGGGCTCAAGAAATTTATAAAGAAAAAATTTTCATTAGCTAGACTTTTGAAACGAAGTCTTATATCTGAGGCAACTCACAAAGCATGAGGGCAAGTGCTTTCAGGCATCAGAAAGATAGCCCAACTCAGAGTCAGACTGTCAGTTTGTAATGTGGAGGGGAGACCCATTTCATGGATGTGACAGGATTTTTGAAGAGGTTCAATAAAACTTGAGGTCAAAATAACAGATCACATTTACGTGCCTCTGTTCTGTTATTTTGACGTCAAGTTTTATTGGGTCAATTTGAGATTATTGAATGCCAAATTTCAAGCTAAGAATTTAACCTTTGTTTAGGCTTTAGAGTTAGCCACCAGGATTTTCTGCAAGGAATTGGAAACAACTATGCAATTAAATTTGAATTTTCAGGAGATATGTGAGCCACTTATTAGCAAGAAAGAATTTGAAATTTTTGCCCCAAACTCATTTGGCAAAAACATAAATCAATTGACCTTTAATGCAGATTGAAAGTCCATCTGCTTAGGCTGGCCTACCCAAAGGACATACTGAATATCACTGCTTCTGGATTGATCTGTGCCATCTGAATTCTACTTTGAAAACCTCATGTATTTGTAACTGTGAATTTTCCTAAAGTACCATAAAGGACCACCTTTTATAAGGAAAATAATTATGCATTTTCACGTGTGCAATCCATTTGATAGTTTTAATCACACTCCACTTAACACATCAATCACCTTGTTTGCCTAGGTACTTCTTAAACTCATAAAAGTAAAACAAAAGTATTATACTAACCTCATAACTTTAAGGCAACAAATAATCCATTTGAAAGCAAAAATAAATATTACATTTCTAATTAAGATCTACTGTTTCCTGGTTTTCTGAGAAAATGCTATTTAATCTTTTAGTCTTTTGCATCTGTAAGTCACACATGTGTGCACACAGAAATGGAGGGATTGTATATTCAACATAACATACATGGTTTTTGAAAATATAACTGATCTATCTTTATGCTGTGATGGTGCAGTGAAGGTTGGAAAGCTTCCCTCTACTGCGCATACACACATCTCTGCCTTTCGAGGAAGATACAGACCAGAGCTGGGGCTTTAACGTTCTCCTGATTTGCAGAAGAAATTTTTCTCCAAATCTGTGGAATATATCAAACTATTTATACCTTATTTTTACAAGCCACAGCTTATTAATTTGTAGATATGTGATGTTTATACATGGCTTGTTTGAGGTTATCCCTCAGATGAATTTAGGGCAATTTTACTCATTTCCTCAATTCTTAGAGCAAGAACTACAAGAAAATATATTCTGCCTTTAGGGACCTCTGCCACCTGCATGCCACCTGTGATCTGCTTGTCACATCACACTATTGTGTTAAATACTCCCATTTTATTGCTAAATCTTGATTAAGTTTTAAAATTGACCATAAACTGAACTTTAAAACAATCAGAAATCAGACATGTGGCTACAGATTGTTCCCCGCCAGTTCCTCCTGATTCCAGACTAAAGCTCTTTCTCAGTCAGCTTCTGAAAAGTCTGGAGACCATTAATAATACAAATCTAATTATGCTTCACTTTTATTGGGCTGAAGCAGTAAGATTTGAATATAGATGACCCCAGTCTCAACACACATTTGGTAAGTAGTGTAACCTGTGTCTCAGGTTACAAAAAATAAAATAAACATTGTCTTGATTCCAAGAGTCCTCGTAAGAATTAAACGAGATATCATGTATAGATTGCACACTCCAATTGCTGTCATGGGTAGTAACATGCTCTTATACAAATTGGAAATTATTCACTTGGAGTATTAGTGAAGCAATTACTTAGTACACGGGTTTGTGTCTTAGTCAATTTATGTTAACAAAATAACACAGTGAGTATTTTATTGGGAACAGAACTTTATTTTCTCAAAATCCTAGGAGCTGGGATGTCTAAGATCAAGGCTTGGGCATTTGGCATCTGCTTGAGACCTTCTTGCTGTGCAGTCACAAGGCAAAGGTGGAAGGGCAAGAGAACAAAATGATTCCTGAACCCTCTGTAACAAGGGCTTTAATCCCTTTCAGGAGGCAGGAAGAGCCTTTCTGACTTAGTCTCTCCTTCACAGCCCCACCTTACAGACAGTACCAGAATTTGAGAATGGAAACATAAAAACTATTCCAGTGTGTAATCATTATGTCTAAAACATATATTAATACAAACAATTATTCCAGTTACATGGTAAAATTGTCAGCAATACATCTTTTCTGTCAAAAACTGCACAGTATATGTGAGGGTTGATAGGTTGTGTCACCTTGAGTGAGAGAAGCTGACCGACACTGACTGGGCACTGCACGCCCTGGGCTGTGGGAAACCCATCGGGATGGGGTGTCATCGGGATGATACGAAGGGGAAGTGAAGGACAGAGCTGCCTCTGTCTTCAGAGGAGCTCCCGTCTTTGCCTTCACCTTGGACATCATCTTCTGAGTTTCAGCACAGTCTTCAGCTTCTGGCACAAATCCTTCACTTTCATTGAAGACCCATCAACCCTTGGTACAAGCTCTCACGGGACACTGCAGCGAGTTCCAGACCTTTGACGGGCTCCTTCAGCTCCCCACTGTGCAGACACCCACTGCACTCTTCCGTCTCCAACGCTATGTGTAGCCAGTGTAAGAATCTTGCAAATTCTCCCGTATTTGTATATCTTGTATCTGTTTCTCTAGCAAAGCCTGACTGATAATATATTTTTATGTGTGTGCATAAAATTAAATCACAAATGACAAGCCATGAAGGGGAGATTGAATAGAAGACAGTGGAAACAACCTTGCAGCAGAGCTGAAGGAATACTAAGCAGACCAGTCCAGCTCAAGTTTTGTCAAAGCTGAGGCTCGGTGCAACCAAAAAGCTTGGATACAAAGATAAAGGGCCTGGACTTTATACTGCAAGAAACAGGATGCTCCCAGACAGCCAAAGTTAAACAGTGATGCGGCAGCCTGATCCGGCAGAAGTGCCCAGGCTGCAGTGAAGAGAGGAGAGCCTGCCCACGTGGAGCCCTGATGCCTCTGTCCACTGAGGACATCCCAAGAGGCTAAAGACGGACAGCATCCCCCAGAATAAAAATAAATGGAAGGTTTCAGAAGGTTTGTTTTTATAATCAATATATTTAATAATTGATTAGATAAGAAGAGAGAATTAGAAATGACTCACAGTCTCCAAGTTTTTCTTATTAGAAACTGCTATTTTAAAGTCTCATGGACAAAGTGCTTTATAAATGACAGAACTTTACCTCTCTCAGTTCTGGAAGACAGAAGTACGTCAGAGATCAGGGTGCCCACATGGCTGGGCTCTGGCCGTGAACCTCTTCTGGCTCACTGACTGCTGACTCCTTGCACCCTCCCATCCCTGGAAGAAGGCGGGACATGCTCCCCAGCAGTTTCATAAGAGCACACATTCCATTCGTGAGGGCTGCGCTATTATCACTAGCTTTTCTCAAAGGCTGAACCTGTAAATGTCATCATGTTGGGAAAAGAGATTTCAGCATTTGAGCACTGGGGGAATAAATCCACTCCATTGCATTCTGTACCTGGCCCCTCCATATTTATGTTCTTCTCACACAGAATACATCCAATCCATGTGACACATGAACAAGGCAACTCACACATGTCATGGGATGGAAGTTTAAGTAAGAGCTAGCATGTATCCTGTATTTGCCATATGCCAAAAACTTTTCTAAGTTCTTCTATACTAACTCAATTATTCCTCACAATATGCTGTATATTAGATACCATTATTATAACATTTTTAAGCTAGTAAAGCTGCACTACAGTGAGGTTAAGTGATATGACGAAAACTGCACTGCTAGGAGCATGTACCTTTAGCCTCTGTACACGTTGCCCTTTGTTATTTGTATAGGAAAGCCAATATATCAGTGTTAGCAGGTGCGATACTCACAAAAAGTGATTTACTTCTAAGATTATTGTAAGACTTGAACCGAGTTCTCTCTTTTTAAGATTTCAGCTTCAAAATTTGTAAAAAAAAAAACCTGTCCGAAATTATATTTTATCCTTATCATTTTCTCGCAATCTAGTCAATGCCAAAGAGATGAAAAGCTGCCATATCTTATAATTGGAAACAGTGGTCTAGCACTGACAGCATAATTAGAGAAAGTTTATGTCATATTTCATGAGAGTTCTGAAGTACAAGATTTTCATGTAAAGGCCTTTAACTTTTCCAAATTTTATACCACTATATTGTTATTGTTGTGTATGTATATGTTAGTGTAATTAATTATGTTTCCAAAATTAGCTTCATGCTAGTAAATTGCCAGAATGTGCTAGTAAAAGCAGGACTCCTGGCTTCAGAGGATGCTTGTATCCCACAAGATACTGGACATAAACTGATTAAAGAATAACTTCCTAGAATATACGGTACCTCTGTATGAAAGACAGAGTAGAGTTTGATATTATGATGTTGGGGTCCAGTGCAAATGGCACTTGATTTTATCTTGGTCTCCAAGTGCTAATTCTCATTTTCTAGTTCTGAATATTTCTACCCTGACTAGAACAGCACTTATGACCCACAGTACAAACAAGAAAAGTATGTACAAATTAAAGACAGAACTGAAGTGGCATGCAGAAGTAAAATAGCAACATTCTTATTATGTTAGACAATTTGAGATGAAATGTGAAATAACATCTAATTCATATTTATAAATCTCTATGTACATATCCATATTTCCATTTAATTCTTATATCCAGCGCAGTGAATAATATGGCCACCATGTTACAGACAAGTAAACTAGAAGGAAACATCAACTACAAGTGCAACACCCTTGTACGAGGCAAAGTCAGTGTACAAATCCAGATACTTCACCTTCAAAGAGCATATTCTTATCCTCTCTGCATAACCATTTATCCCCACAACAGACTTTTCAAATAGATCCAAAAACCTTTCATAGAGTACACTTCTAACATTTGCAAATGAGAGGAGTCAGGAATATCTGCCCTCAGTATTAAGAACTCTGAAAAGGATGCCTCAGCCCAGAATATTATAAATTGATTGTGAGAAGTGGGGTGAGGCAAGTAGAAGGACCCCAGCTGAACCTGAATCAAAGCTGCCCTCTTTAAAAAGCTGCCATTTAATCACACTAACTTAGAGTTATTACTAAATTCTCTTTTGGTAAAAATGGAAATTCCATGAGCATTTATGTAACCCTTATACAAATCTATGCTTGAATAACATAAAGTTTGTCTAGCTCTAAAGAACAAACAAATAAATAGGATGGTGATTTTATATTGATCGTGGACCACAGCAGAATACTTATTCTTAAATATCTCTTATTTTGTATAAATAGAAATTAATCAATGTGCCATGTAGAAGCCAAGTATTATTTCTTGACATGTTGAAACCAACTTTACTTGGCAGACCTAGGTCTTAACATTTAAAAGATTTAAATTTAGTATCTCAAGCATTCATACTCTTTGTATCTCCTGTGGTGGAAACTGGAATGTCTCTAGAGTTGACTCTCCTTTCTTCTACGAAGAGCTATTTGGAGAGAACCGTGAGCTATGGAGTTGTTTTGGTGAGTCGCAGAAAAGCTTACTGATATTGTTTGTGTACAAGAATGCTATTGATTTTTGAGCGCTGACTTTGTATCTAGCTATGCTAGAATTTGGCTATTAAATCTAGAAGTCTTTTGGTGACATTTTTGGAGTCTTTAGTGTAGGGTACAATGTCACCTGCAAATAAAAACAGTTTAACTTCTTCCCTTCATATCCCTTCCTACCCTCCCCTTCCTATCTTTGGTTTCTCTCTCTCGTCTGATTGCTCTGGCCAATGCTTCCAGACCTACATTGGATAAGGATGATGATGGAGGACATCCTTCTTTTGTACCTGATTTTAGAGTGAAAGCTTTCCCTCTCTCTCTCTCCTCTCTTTTTTTTTTTTGTCCATTTAGTATAACATTGTGCCTAGTGAGAGAAACAGAAAGAGTAAATAAGGCTTAAAAAGTACAACACAGGTTTTTAAATGGAAACAAATTATTATAAAGCAAAAAGGAACTAGGAGGAAAGGAGAAAAGAAGAAAGAGAAAAGAGAGAAAAAATGCAAGTTAGTTGTACTATTACTATCTCTTGGTTCATAGAAAAGGAAGGTTTGCGCTCATAGTGATTGGAGAATTTTTTGTGTCCGTATCTTTTACTCTGAGTAACTACTTTAAAGACAATAATATGCAATGTATTAACTATTGTTATTCTTCTATCATCTTGTTATGAAATTTTGTTTTAGCTTTTTTAATAAAATAAAAAGGCTTATTAATGGCTCACAACCATAAACTACAAAACAATTAGAAAAGCAATATTTAATCATTTTACCTAGGCCTATATTATTGTTTAACTGAGCATACAAAACTTATCTTCTTTCTACATGACATTGAAAAATGAACTTAAGGAGATTAATGGCACTCAGCAGATTAAAGCCAGTCCTGAACAGTTGATTTCTTTCATGGGAAATTGTTTCAGGCTTAATAAACCAAATTTGTTCTGTTTCAGTTCCAGCCTGAAACTGAAACAGAAATTTTCCTTAAAGAAAATGGATGGCTTCACTACCAGTTATAATAGTCTGTACTTAATGCTGAGGAATGGGGCTATGGTTGATACATTGTATCAACTTGGGGAGTCTAGAGGTTTGGCTGAGAGACTCAGAAGAAAGCAAGGGTGCTTGCTTTGTATACAGCCTGAGCCTGTGGAAGAGGAGGGCATGGAGACTGTATGAGAGCTACACGCCCCCTGGGTGGGGGTAGCCTGTTTACAATGTAAGAGAAGGAAAGAGGTTCCTTGCCCACCATTCCTCCCTTTTGCTGGTTGTTTTTGCTGTGCTCTGCTGCCATGAACTGTTGCCCTCTGCCTTGTGCCACTCTGCCTCTGAGCCAGCCAAGTATGGACTGAAACTTCCACAAACTGTAAGCTAAATAAACCTTTCCTTCCTTCATTTTGGGCTTTAGGTATTTTGTCTCAGTGAGAAAAAAATAACCAAGACAAATTTCATGAAGCAACATGTGAAAGCAAAAAGAACTTCTACTTAGGCTTGAGTAGTGAGGTTAGACACACAAAGGCTGAGTTCAGGATGGGACCTTGACAGTTGAGATAAGACGATGGTTTTGGAAACACTCATTGGTATGGGGCAAATAGACATGCTTCTTTATCTGTAGCTTGCTTGGGATGAAGGAAGGATTCAGACTGTGACACAGCATCCTCTGAGCTCTAGGGGTGCTATGTATGAGTAAATGGTAGCTTCATTTGTGTTGGCAACATTCAGTCATGTTTTACCAAAAGCCTCAGCCTAGTCTTGCTTGTTTTCCTAGGAATCAGAAGAAATCATTCTTCCTCCCAGAGGCCAGAAAGTGGTGGCAGGGACATTTCCACCAGGAAATAACTGTCCCAACAAACAAGCAGCACAAAAGGCAGGAAGGGCAGGGACAGGGCCGAGCAAGGTGGCTGGTGCGAGCTGAGGAAGCTGTGGGTGTCAGAAATCCGAGGGGAAAATCCAAAATAAGTCGAATACTCTTGGAGGAATTCAATTTACATCCATCATTCTGCTGCTTGTACTGAATGAGCTAAATGGAAGAATAAAATTTTATTTTTCATCACAAATTCCTGGGGCCAGGTTGCAGCAGCGAGGACAGCAGGGGCGGCGGTAAAGGAACATGTCCTCCCTTGGCCTTTATTACTCACTCTCCTTTGAACGTCCACATCGCAGCAATGTGCCCTAACTGCTTTCTAGCCTCCCAGCAGTTTTCAACCTCTCAGAGTTCTTGAGAGCAAGGAACGCTTCCATGCTCCTCACACTCACACTGTGCTTCCACAAGCCACGTTAGCCAGAGGTGAGAAGCACAGCGAACACCACCTTCCTTCCGTAGGCGGCTGGCCATTCTTTCGAGACTGGAGACCACAGTGCAGCGCTGCTTTCTCTGTACCGCGTTACTGCTCACACCGGCACCAGGGCTTTTTTGATTATGATTGACAGATGATCAGGTAAAACTCAACTAAGAGCACTGACTTTGGAATAGCACCCATGAATCAAAGAGCAGAGTTAAACCTGAAGTCGGGGTGAGCCATCCTTAGATCCATGAGTTTAAACCTGTTGCGCTTTCCTTCATATGAGGCGCTCCTTCTATGACCTGGCGCCATCATTTATGCTTTATTTAGGGTAAGTTCACAAAAGCGTGTCTGCACTGAGCTCCCAGGCCCAACAACCTCAGTTCTTAAAAAAGGAGAAGGTGCCCCCATTTTAACCTATGAGAATTGACTTTGCCTACAGCTCCTATTAGAACAGTTCATCAAAATCCAGTTTTCTGATATTATCTTTGAACCCAAGGTAATGTATTCTTAAATGTCATGTCAGAGCATCTTTGGGTATTCCAGTATAAACATTTGAATCACTATTTGCATCCACACTTGTGCTCTCTGATTTCACGATGTTAATTATCTGTCCCAATGTTCTGGCTGCCATATTTAAATTTCTGCATCTGACCACTCTATGAAAGAGATTCAGTTATTCTACCTAGTAATAAAAATAGGTATACATACTACCCAAGTCAGACAGCTAGTACCTGAGGAATTTACTTCATGCCTAGGCAGAATTTAAGCCTTCTTTCTGAAAACTCTTCAGAAAAGAATTTTCCAAGATGATGCCTGTCTAATGTCCATTTATACCAGAAATATTTCTTCCTAGAAACAACTCATAAAGTTTGAATTCTGACAAAAGAAAAACCTTTACATTGTTACTACAGGGCAGTGGTTATCTCCACTTTTAAAAATATGACCTGTGCTTTATCGTTCATGATAAAGTAGTTTTTCCAAAAACAAAAGAGCAATAGGTTCTTCCATTAGAAAAGGAATAAAAGAATTGCTTGTAGCTTTAAAATTCCTGATTACAAATTATAACATCTACCACTTATCAAGTAGAATTGTTTGCCACTCACTATGTCTTATGCCTAAATGTGTGTGTGTGTGTGTGTGTGTGTGTGTGTGTGTGTGTGTAGTCTGACAAAAGCTGGAAACTGCTTTTGTTATTATCTTTATTCTATGCATCAGACTATGAAGACTATGTTAGAACTCGCTAGGACCTCAGCAGATCTGGAGACCATAGCTTCTGACTCCCGCTGCCTCCATTAGCACAGCCAGTAACCTTGAACCTCTTCAATTCATTAGACGGTTTGAATGTAACCAACTGCAGCAGGTACACTTGGTGAGACGCAGTAAAACGTAGCCTCCTGCTCAGAATTCATTCATCATTTTGGGAACATGTAACATGTCTTCCTTTGCACAGCGTTGAAACAGAACATGTCCAGTCTTTTAACATCTGGGTCCTTTAACTAAAATTCTCCTCTGTTAAGACACAAGAAGAGAGGACTTTCCATTAGATCCTTTCAGCCATAGCTATCAGACTTCATCAAATCATGTGTTCATATATGTCAAATGAAGAATAGCAGCCATATCTATTGTGTAGGAATAGTAATGTGTTTAAGTAAGACAAAATGAAAACACACAGTGATAATATCTTCTATAAGTGAAAGTTTTGTTTTGTGGCTATGCCAGTATAAAATAAATAAAACAGAGTGAATGACAAAATAAAACACAATGTCACCATGCATCCTTCATCCTAAACAGGATACTGTGATCATTCAGCACAGGAACCTGACATGTTCTTGGGATAAAAAGTCATGAAAGATAGAATCTAAGCTATTTGTTCTATTTATTTCTGTTACATATGTTTAAAATGTCACTGTGTCTGTAATTCAATTTTGATTGTACTGCTCTTGTGCTGCTTCATGTCTTTTTGTTAATGTTTTCCTTTTGTTGTTGTTTTTCTTTGTTTTTTATACTTTTAAAAAATATACAATATAAAATATTACATATGATTGTCTTCTCACCAATTGCTCAGATTACTAGATGTAAGCATGCAAAATTTGTCAAGATATATGTAAAAAATTAAGCATTAACTGTTACTATGCAATACAACCACCACTGATGAATTGCTATCATCCTGTCGTGAAATTCTGTATTGTCTCTAATGCTTTTTTAATTATTATTTTCTTATTCTCTTTAACGGTTTGATCAATCTTCCATTCTTACATCTGGTAATCTGAGCAACTTTATTGAAAATAACAACGTAATATAACAACCACCGTTAATCCCGTATCATTTTTAATGTCCTTGCTTTGTTCTGTTTATATTTTCCTAGTGTTCTTCCTTTTTTATTATTCTCTTTAAAATAAAAAATATATTATTTTTAGGAAACCATACACACATACAAGACAGTTTTTCCAAACAGTTCTAGAAATAAGACTCAAAAAATAAATACATAAATTTTACAGGGATTACCTTAGAAGGATAGACTTATAAATTTGGGAGTAGTGTTTTTCAGTACCTTCCAAAATTTTGCCAGTGAACATGCATTATTTGTGAAATCATAAGAAAATATATTTAATAATACTAATAATGTTATGTCACAAGAAGACTACAAGAGTTTAGATGCAAAAACATGAGGGCATAATTAATGGTAGGAAAGTAAAGGGCAGCAATGATTAGTCTTAGCTCTACTGGTAGCAAAAGTTAAAGTCAGTTGCAAAAAATGAAGTTCAATTCTAAAGAAACATTTCCAAGGTAAAATAAAAATAATTACGCTTTGCTATGAGGCTGTGGTAGCTTGGTGGATTTCACAGCTCCAGCTCAATCACAGACCTGACACTTATCTTAAGGAACATGATTCACCAACAGCAAGCAGAAACATCAAAATGGCACCCAGGACTTGGAGACAGATCTATTTATGTTGTCAGGCACTAATCAGGATCACTCACAAAATATCAGGCCCTGATCTCTGGTGCTCTAGGGATAAACAAGCAGGAAGTACAGAGGCAGGACAGCTTGTCCATTGGAGACTGGTTTACACAATGTATAGCATGGTGACCAGTTATACATCACCCTGAGCAGCCTCTCCTAGGAGACAGGAGCAACTGGAACTGGAACAGGAACTATTACCTGGGCAACTAACAGACAAGTATACTGGCTTTTGCGGGGGAGGGGCATTTTTGCTACAGTTCTATACCATGGTAAAGGAAAAGGCCATCTTGTCAGACCTCATGCATGCCTCACTCTTCATATTCCACTGACCAAAGCAAACCACATGCTGAATCAAAAGTATGTTTGAGTAACACTTAAATATACAGTTATTTTTCAATGAATTTTAGGAAAAAGAGGCATCTTTGTCCAAAGAGTTATCCTCCCACATATTATTTGTACATTTCATGCACAAACACAGTTTGAGTGATTCCAAAATTTATGACATTTGTGCTACTTAAGAAAAATGTGGTCAACTGAGGTTAGGACCTAATAGAAATTAATAGTAATTTTCCTGTCTTCCTTCCTTTCAATCAGTAAGGGTGTATTACTGATAGACACCTTCTATGCTGGGCTCTAGAGATACAAAGACCAAAATGACCTTGCTCCTTCCTTCATGGTATTTTAGTTTTAAAAAGATAGAAAGCACCTTTTCTCTGTGCAAGCAAATATCCCCGTTTTATAACTGAACTAGAAGTTGAAATCATATTTTAAGACTATAAATCGTTTTGCAGACATGGTGGCACATACCTGTAATTGCAGCCATTGGGAGGCTGAAACAGGAGGATTGCTCAATTTCAAGACCAGCTTAGGCTACATAGTGAGTTCAACACCAGCCTGAATTGCAAAGTGAGACCCTATCTAAAACAAAACAAAACTATAAATCTTGATTGTCTTTGGCACACTATAAACTCCCTCTCTGAAAACAAAATAAAAGACATTAAAATCATGATCATCAACCTTCAGTGAATAGAACTACAAAATAGTTTAAAGTAACTCCACCATTATTAGCCTATAGAGAATGGTCAATTGAAAAGCGTGTGAAAACTTGGGATGAAAAAGTAAACCAGTGTGCTAATGGCCTGGTCTGTTTAGTGTCTATGCTGCCTCAGCCCCAAAGGAACTGGAGCTTCAAGGAATACACAAAAAAGGGTGTAGGCTCCATTAGCCTACATTTATCCCCACTGTCCCCAAAATGGGCTTGTACTAAAGTAGACAGACCAAGAATCACTCAGTCATTTCAAAAAAAGCAAAAATAATTTAGATAATAAGACACTGCTTAGAAATTCATTGAAAAATGTATGTTTGCAGTTTGATCCCTTACTATTGCTCATCACAGATTGCAAAATTTGTGTATTAAATTGCTGCACAAAAAAATCTGTGAATTGTATTTCCCTAAACTATAATTCTCTTTTCTGTTCCTGTACATGTTCTGAAGGCAAGTTTCACAAGTAAAATCTATCACTTATACTCACTGCTTAGATCTTAAATAGGCTACTAAGGATTTCATGCTATGATATGTATATTTCTCCTATATTTTTGTCTCTTCAGGCAGAGTTACTTTGAAAGCCCATCACATCAGCAAACCTGGAAAACCATTTTACTAACCATATCTTCCATCATATTTCTGCTCACTTGAAGAAGTGATCCATCAAAGACAAACTACACTCCTAAACAATGTAGCCACAGTGTTCCCTCTCTACAACCATCTGTCAGCTTCTGCCCATGTGCCCGTCAGTCAATAAAGACTCATAATTTGTCCATGAAAATATGCAAAACTACTGCTCCAGGCATCTGCTAATCTTTAAGATATTTGAGAAAACTTCTCAGCTATTCCCTGTAAGGAGCCTTGGCCTTGTGTTTTCTATGTAATAGCCATGTTTTTCATAGTTTCTATGTCTCTGTGATTTGTCTATTGAATTTATCAGAAAATACCAGAGTAAGTTGATTCTTTATAATTCAAGCTCTCAAGGTCAAAAATCTACAGATTAACATTTATAGATTATTCTATAAATATCTGGAGAATTAAAAGACAATCACAACAAATGTTCTTGGTGAACTATATCTTTTCATGAAATTGTTAGCAGGAATCTCTCCTACACTTAGAGATAATCAAGCGAACAGTGGTAGTAGGCAGATATCACCAAAAATTACCCTTACATAAAGTACCACTAGTATTGAGTCAAAATTTTTCCGTAATAAAAACATTACTTTCCTACAGATAGAAAACTCTCCTAAAAGACCTATACAATAAATTCTTAGTAAAATCATTGATCTACTTAATTTGAACTACAAACTCTCTTTGTTTTGCTTGTTCCACCTTTACATTTACAAAGGGAATAAAAGAAGTTTAACTTGATAATGAACATTATAAATTGGAACAAATTTAAAGCAAATATACTTTTCCCCTTTATGAGTCAACATTCTTAATGATGTTCTATTTCTATCATAGAAAGCATAATTGCATTTTTCTCCATTGCAAGAATCAACCTTCATTATTTTTAGTGCATTAATTTCAATTAAAAGTTGAATTGTCAAATACAGTTGCTGAGAAGGTCAGAAGTCATATCCAGACATGGCTATTTGTTTAATTTTTCTCCTTAAGTAGACTAAGTTCTCATAAACAGAAGCAATTTAGTAAACTCAGAAACCAAAAATACATTTCCTCAAAATGGACATCCAGTGGCCAAAGAATAACATAGAATATGATGTTTTCTAAATTAAGATAGTTATGAAATCTAACAATGAGTTAATAAGAGAAAGGAATTGATGAAAAAAAATTAAGTTTCCATTTTGTGCTACATAGAACTGTACTGATTCCAGACAAAGCCCTCTTAGAAAGAAGATCAAAGATGATGTTCCACACTGACCATCTAACTTCATTCATTCTGTTCCATGGTCACTGTTTTAAACACTGAATACTTTCCCAGAGGATTAAAATAGGAAGTTACATTCACCTTCATTATGCTTTGTAAAGTTGACTAATTTCATGTGGGGTTTTTGGTATGTTAAATATGTTCATAGTTTAGAATTCCATATAGATTAATAAATATTAACATTTTCCTCACAGTATAACTGTACTTGGAAAAAAATTTACTTCTCTCTTACTCTGAATTAGTGTCACATATCTCCAGAGTAGCAAAGTGTAAGATCAGTTATTTTACCACCACTAATAAAGTTATAATAGTCATCATTTATTGAACACTCAACATAAACCAGTCTTGCCCTTAGTACTTTACAGGCACTACCTCTTTAATGTACATGATAAGCTAGATAAAACATTATCGTTTCCATAACCACTTTATGAGATATAATTCATATTCAGTAAACTGCATTTACAGTGTACAATTTAAAAATTTTTGAGAAATGTGTATGTTTACAAAACAGTTACCACAGTCAAAATGATGAATATAGTTATCCTCAAAAGTTTTTCTGGTGCTTATTTAGAATCCATTTCTCTTGCTCCATTGCTCACTCTGTCCTCTTCCCTCTCTCAGTGAACCACTGATTTCCTCTCTGTCATTAAGATTATAATGTGGAGAGACTGGACTAAAATGCTATTACATAAATGGAATCACTTAGTATGTAATCTTCTGATATCAGCATTTATTCACTTGGTATTATGCCCTTGAGATCCTTTCAAATTGAATGTGTACTTTGTTCCCACTTCTTTCTAAATAAATAATTATTGCCATGGTATGACTGTCTCACAAGTTATATAAATATCATCTATTACAAGACATCTCAAGATCCTTCTTTGTTAATAGTGTCACCCAGCAAAGGTGTGGGCAACTGATATGCAAAAGAGCCAGAGCTTGGTGAGGCAATGTCCTTGAACAAATAGATAGAATTGATGTGAAATGGTTGGCTTCAAGACCACGGACATTCAACAGAAGTAAAGCAGTTGATGTCAGAAATAGTAGACAAAAATATAAGCACACATGATCATGAGAGCTTGTTACAGTTCTGCTCTGACTGCTCCTATGTTCTAAATAAACAAGCACGCTAAGTCATCAGTGGGAACACAGAGGTAGAAAAGCTGTTGCAGGCTTGAGGAGGACAGAAAATACATTCCACAAGCATCCAAAGCAGTGGAGAGCGAATGGGTCAGGGATGTGCAGTGTGTTATGCTGCAGCATGAGGAACCCAGTAAGAGAATAGCCGTGAGTTTAAATCCGAAGCAACTGGCACCACTGTGGGTTTTCCTCCACCTCGTGCAGGTGCCAAGAAAGCAAGAGAAATACTGATTGAGGTAGACAGAGGAGAAATCAGAAAAAAAGAGAGAAATGAACAGTAGAATAAGGAAAGCAATGTTTTCAAAAGTTTGAGGTGTGTGGTAGCCCGTAGATGTTCTATAAATGCACAGTTTGAAAGATAGTGGCAGAGTGTTCTAAATTATAAGCAGAAAGTCCAATCCTGTTTATTTTCACTGTTAGTCAATATCTTGTGACTCAATTAATTGCTGCAGGTATAAGCACAGTAGTGATCCGCTAGTCTGTTTGGATGCTGACACTTAGCCTTAAAAGCTGCCCTCTCCCCAAAAAAGGTTGTAATATCTTCAGTCAGTTCCCTCGGTCACTGGTACTTCAAATCCTCCACCAGTTTGAATACCTGTCAGCTTTGACCCTTTTTTATATAGCAGTCATAGCTTAGCCTGCTCAGCCATTCAGACAGACCGTTGCTATTTTGCCTGTTTGTCAGATCTGAATTTCACATCAGGGAAAGAGACGTTAGGTTAAGGGCTTCTGTGGATATTTTTGTTTTCTAGACTGACCCATTTGGCTGGGACTTTAAAACACAGAAGCTCCCCTTTTCCTACTATGCAATAAATTTGACATGGAATCTCCCAAAAGTATTCCTGAACAGATCATGCCTCTTGTGGCCAGAGACGAGAGCACACAAAACATCAGGTATGTCTGAGGCAGCCTGCCTGCCGTTCGCAGAGCAGGCTGAGGAACAGATGGATACAAATGCAGCAACTCGAGAAGCTCCAGGAGAAGAACAGACGAAACGCTTCGGCTCAGACACTTCCCCTCATCATGTTGGTACAGATCGTGCAGCCTCTTGTATCTCTTCCCAGGTGCTGTTGCTCCAAACAGAGTTGACACTATTTCATTGGTACCCCTGCTTTTTACCAGAATGGCAGCTAGGCAGTTTTCTAATCAATGTTATTTGCTCTTTTGGTGAGCCTCAAATTTACTTTTATTACTACACTTTTGCAGCACGTGATGTTCACAGCCATCTTCACCAGGAGACACAGCGGTTAACACGTCTGTTACTTGTATTCCCCTGACCCCTCACCCGCACCCCGCCCTCCACACCTGGGTTCCCTTCCCATTTCTGGACATTTTGTTTGGTTATCACTGCTAGCCACCAGTCTCTTAAGAAATGAAAAATCACATCCATAATCTCTTGAACCAGCTTAACCTGTTTTAATGTACCCAAGTCTCATGTTCATTGATGTATTCTCTCTTTCTCTCCAGCTCAAAGCCCTTACCTCTGCCAGAGCATAAACAGGGAGCCACAGCACATTTCTGGGTCATGGTACTTCATTACCTGGGCAAAAGCAATAACAAATATTTTAAATGCTTTCACTAGTAGAGGTCAGAAGGATGACAAAATCAAATCAGCAGGCTTTTCATTAGGGGCCTTCATTCGGCAGTGCTAATTACTTTAATTTTCCAAGTTCCTCTAAGTCACTGCCTAGTTCAAAGCACAATTTAAAATGCTCTTTCTCCTAAGCTCAGCATGTTTACTTTCACCTTTAAACAACAAAGACTGCAAATATGACCTTCCACTGACCTGACTGATCCACTTTACAAGACTTAAAACTCACTGAGTGAAGTAGCCTTGCAGGTCTGCAAAGCCAAAACAACAAGAAAATTAAACTGGGGCAAGCAGCTGCAGCCTTTCAGAGCAACATTCTGATAGAGCACACCTCACAAAGCTGTGTTCTCTTTCTCTGCTTTGGTAACATCTGAACACAAGTTTTCCCAGGCGCATGGGAAGAAGATGCCTGGGAAAGGGATGGGCAGGACAGCAGACTGCAGGCCTCTCCCCTCGGCATGCCCGCTGGGCGCTCTCCTAGCCACAAGAGGCCCCACGGGCACGCCATACGACCAGAACCCTGAGACTCAGCAGGAAGTAGAATCTTTAAAGCAGGTTGATCTCATAGAGGAAGAAGCGGCAGAGCCATCCCCAGAGACAAAGTGGGGTGGAGGCCGGGGATGAGGGGAGGCCGGATATCGAGTGCAGAGAACACTTACATTGCAGGGGCAAGTTCAGGCAGGCGTTCTGTGACACGGCTTGGTGACTACAGGTAAATACAATGTGTGCCTCAAGTAACCTAGAGGATAGGATTCGAAACGTTCTCACCACAAAGAAATGATAAATATTTGACATGATGAGGATGCTACCGGAAAGTATCCTGAAGAAATCATTACACAGTGTATATCAACACATTATACTACACAAAAATATATACAATTATCATGGGTCAATTAAAATAATTTTTTCAAAAACAGAAGCATGCATTTATTTTAAAGCCTGCCTACGGTGCTGTTCCCACACCTCTTGGCACCTCTGCTCCTGCTTAGTCCCTCCCTGCCACCCCTACAGGCCGCATAAGCTGTATGCAGACATTTCCACTCCCACCCATGGTCTCCAGGCCTGTACCTGTCCGCTGACTTCTTAATTCCCTCAACCAGCCAAACCCTGCCTGAGAGCTTTTGCACAAATCTGCCGTTTGGGCTTAAATACGCATCCTCTGCCTGGCTCCTTGTTGAGTAAGTCTGATCACAAACAACTTCCTCGCACAAGCCTCCTCCGACTGCACACACTCCAGGCCCTTCACTGTCCCTCAGCACTGGAACTCTCCCTGGTCAGCTTGAGCATCTTTCAGGTTCACAAACATTCAGAAGCATATTCTCTATTGTGTGACTACCTAGTATTCCACTAAGTTCACCATAAGTGTTGTCCTTTATAAATGACACTTGGTTTTATCACATGCTTCTCACTGGGACTCTGTGATGCTAAAAAATGAGCTCAAGTGGCTTCTGCCATGGCTAGACCACCCCGCACTATTCCAAGACTTTGAAGTACGCTTTCTTATTCATTTATCAAGATATCAGTGGGAAACATGCCATGTTTATACACATTTTACAGCAAAATCCCTGAATGTCCAGCGTTAATACAATTTTCTTAAAATGTTATAAATGCCAATACCCATATAACAAATATATATGCATTTCAAGCTTGACAGCAGGCCAATAGGTTATCATTAAAAAATGTGAGACTAAAGCTAAAAAAGGGATATTTTAAAGGATGTTCAAGTTTGATTCTTAAGCACACCAGTGTTTCACTAATGTTAAATCAAGTTTAGGCAATAGAAAAAGAAAGCATCAGTGGTTAGAGCCATCTTCTTAAGTCAAATGGACCCCCCCCAAACCAACCAGCTTCTACAGAACTGTATGTGATCAAGAGACATCTGGAAGATGGGATGAGGGAAAGGAGAAAAGAAAGAGGCAAAAATGTATGTATGTATATATGTATATACATATGTGCAGGAGGGCTAACATGGTTCTACTATTGTATTGTATCACTTAATGCTAAGGAATAATTGATGACGGGTTATTTGATCAATCTTGTATGTCTGTATGTGTTATCCTGAACACACACTTTGAAGATATCAATATGCAAAGCAGCAACTATTGCTGGGGTTTTTTTGTCTTTGGTTTTTTGTTTCTTGTGTTTTTCTGTTGTTGAGAGGATTAATTGTCTGACCAATTTTGCATGTCTGTATCTGGGTTCATATATATACACTTCAAAGATATCAATAGGTAAAGCAACAACCACTGTTGAGTCCATGTCACTTTGTCTGTAAATCAGTTTTGATTGTACTATTTTTTATGCTAATTTATGTCTGTTTGTTAATATGTTTTTGTGCTTTTATTTTTTTTTAAATAAAAAAAAAGAGACATCTGGAAGCAATACAATATACTAACGCTAATTTAAAAGTCAACACTGCCTTAATTGTGTCAGTATAATGCGGTTAAGACTCTAGAATGAGACAGATTTGTATCTTAATACATATTTTATTATTTGGCAATTTTGACTCATTTTCTCACCTGTCACATAAATATAATAATCCCATCTTCAAGCACTGATGTGAAAACTAAATTATTTATTAAAATTAACTAACATATTACCTGAAATATAGTGAGTGTTCACTGGATGCTATTTTTTATTATGGTATAATTAATGGTGTTGTCATTAGCTTGGAACACCACCGTAAGGTCAGAAATATTGGTCTCAAATCAAAAGATTAAGGGCTGATTCCTGGTGAGCAAAAGATGCCAGCCCAGACCCTTATCTGGCTGCGGTACTGCTCCCCTTCTAGGTGAGAAATAGTCTACAGTGGTGCACTTTCCTCATGAGTTTACTAAGACAAAAAAGTCACATTCTAAAAAATGTCAATCTGTGCTTTATATAAATTTTGTCATTTATAAAAATTTAGTAAGATTTGTAAGGATGTGATCATAATAAATCTCTGAAAATTTCACTTTTAATTTTGAGAGGTTCTTTAAATTACATGTTAAGTACTTAAACTGTATAATAAAGTTCCAATTTTATTATATGCTACCTGATAATTCACTCCCTCAGGCATATCATTTGTTATTATTCTAGTTATCAATTTGGAGCATTCTTGACAATTATGGACAGAAAAAATTATTAAACCACACTGCTTAAACTACCTTAAGATTTGATGCTACTGACTATGTAACTAATCTGTGTATTTGTACCTAAAACAGAATTTCAATTACCTCCACAGGGATTTCCAGAACCATTTCCTGTGGTGAGTGGAACCATAAATCTGGGTGCTTAACCAGTGGCTATGAATTAATTGGCACTGAGAAGAAATATATTGAAGAACATTGCATGGTACAATTTAATATAAACATAACTTCTGTAAAATAACCCTTTGGCTTATGTTTTAATACATAATGATGCTAATAATTGAAACTATCATATGAAGTACTTTCACTGCATTAAAATAAGCCTGTAAAAGGCTATGAATTTAGAGTCTTTTGTCCAGCTTTAAATATTCTAATAAAATTATAAGTAACATTTTTACTATTGGGATGATACTGCAAAAAATGCAATTTAGTGATGTTTAAGGAGCTTTTAAGGTATATAAATTAAACTCAGTGCTTAGATTTTTTGAGCAGAGCTCTAACTTTTTTGTAAGAAAAGCATTCATAATTTTAAGGATTTTTCCTTACAGAAACTTTGTTTTCTTTAGACAGTGTGAGTTCATAAAGCTAAATTTTAAAGTAACTAAATTATTTTCATAGCATATGAAAATATGGTTACCTAAAAAAGGATGGCAAATAATGAAAATGTCAATGCATGAATCAATCTTTCCAAGTTAACTAATGGAGTTAATACTTTTCTGGGTTTTGTGATTCATTTATTCAATTATTCATTTGTTCATTAATTTAATCATTGAATATTTATCAATAACTGCAGATATTTCAGGCACTACTATCACAAAGCTGAGCGATCTTGAACAAAAATCAGTGACCTCATAGGGCTCCCGTCTATTCAGCTGACAAAGATGGTCAATAAGCTCTACCATGAGCACAGTATATAGAATCGTGAATGTCATAACTTCAAGAGGATAAAGTATAGAAGAAGAGAAAGTACTAGGGATGGATTTTAAATTTTGAAGAAGGTAAGAGTGGGCTTTACTAAGACTCAAATGTGACAATGTGGCAGACCCTGAAAACATTTTAGATGTGAGTTTTCAAAGAAAGAATACCAATGATAAAGAATCAATGGTAAAGAGTGTCTTTCACTTTGGAGGAAATAAGGACTGTGTAGCCCTCATGTCACCAAGAGGGAGAAATAAAATATGGAAAAAGAGACCCATATTAGATCTCTAAAGCGATCTGTGTTAGAGATCTACTAATGATTGTAATGACTGCCTTGTTTGTGGTGAACAAAATGGGATATGCTCCAACTTTCTGTGCATCTCAGTCATCTATTCTCTATGCCCCCGTCTGACGGCACACTGCATCTACTTGATCACACACTAAGAAGTTCGTGGTTGACTTTCAAGTTTTAAATTCTTGGATGTAACTAATTATGCAATACTAAAGCTAAAATAAAAATTAAATGCACTTCAGGGGTAGAAAACAATTTAATTGTGACAGAAACTGTTAAACAAAGGTCTCTGCTTTTACTGACCAAGTTTTGAAAGATTTTATTTACATAATTCAACCTATGCTTTATGAAAAATATTAGCAAAACAGGAGGTAAATGTCTTACTTACTTTTCTTGTTGCTGAGACAAAACACCTAACACTTAAAGTTAAAGGAGGAGAGGTTTATTTAGCTCACAGTTTGTAGAGATTTCAGTTCATAGTCTGCTGGATCCAAGACAGCGGGACATGACAGCGGGGCATTGCAGAGGAGAAATAGTTCATGGCTGACAGAAAGCAAAAGATAGCAAAGCACAAACAAGTGACAAGCAACAAGCCCCAACCACAGACCGCAGCTCTCTGCGTCCCTTATATCTTACCCAGCCTGCTCCTCCTTAGGGTGGGGAGCACTCACGCCCTTAATCCTAACATCTTACTCTGCAGCAATCCCAGCATCGCATCCTTGATCTAAGCATCACACACCCTAGATCCAGCCATCTTCAAAGAGATCCACCTACAACACATGAGGCTGTAGCGGACTCTAGATATAAGTCATAACATGAAATAAAACAAAATTCCTACAATTCTAAATTACATTATTGTAGTCCTTAACTCTCTGATACCTATTTTATTTACTTCTTTACTATATCCTACAAAGAGAAATGCAACTACATTTCACTGCATATTTATTAACACAGATAAGAAACGTTAAAGTTATTCTCCCTGTTATGGTTCATACATTGTATCAACTTGGGGAATCTAGAGGTTTGGCTGAGTGACTCAGCAGGGAGCCAGGGTGCTTACTTCGTATAAATCCTGAGCCTATGAAAGGGGATGGCATGGAGAGTATGTGAGTACTATGCCTCTTGGGTGAGGGTAGCCTGTTTACAATGTAAGGGAGGTGAAAAGAGGCTGCTTGCTGCCATTTTCCTTTTTGCTTTGGTTGTTTTTGGTGTGTACCACTGCCTTGAACGTTTGCCCTCTGCCATGTGCCACTCTGCCTCTGAGCCAGACAAGTAAGGACTGAAACCTCCACAAACTGTAAGTTAAATAAACCTTTCCTTCCTTCATTTTGGGTGTTGGGTATTTTGTCTCAGCAACAAGAGATAAGTAACCAACACACCCCCTCTCAATGCTAATTTTCATTTCACTTGATAGATAAGGAAGGCGAAGTCTTTTTAAAAGAATTATAAGAATTTCCAAAGAAACTGAATTTTACAACACAGAAACATTTCTTTTGTTGTTAGAGTAACGGCTATACCAGATTTGTTCACCATATGCGAATTATGAAATGTACACATGACATGGGTAAACACTTAGATATCGTAGTACAACTTTTATAGGACAGAGAGAGAGGGGAAGGAAACAGACAGCAAAAGAGTCAGAGAGAGACAGAGACAGAGAGAATACATAAATTGAGACAGTGAAATGACGGTTGCTTGAGTGAAGCAGACTAAAAGAAATTATCAGGACTGTGATAAAGAGAACCTTGCAGGGAAATAAAGACTCAAAGAGAATCATACAATAGATACTATGCAAGGGAAATTGCTCAAAGGAAGGAACAACTGAGATGAGGGAAAGGAGAAAAAGAAAGGAAGGAAGAAGGAAGGGAATATACATATGTATACAGGAGAGCTGGAATAACTGTACTGCTGAAGTCTAATGGTTTGTTGAAAGGAACAGTTAATGCCTGATTTTTTTTTCTTTTTGACCAATTCTGTATGCTGATATGTGGAATCTGAACAACTAATCTGAAGACAGCAACATGCTATATAAAAAACATTGGTGAATTCCTACCATCTAGTGAAGCTCTGTATCATTTCCAATGGGCTTTTGTTGTGTTTTGTTTTTATTTTTTATTCTCTTTACTGGTTTGATCAATCTCTCATTCTTACATCTGGTAATCTGAGCAATTTCATTGACGATAATAACATGTAACATAACAGCCACTGCTAATTCCTATCATTTGTCCTCAAACCCTATATCATTTGCACTGTTTTTGTTGTGTTTTGTTTTTGTCTATGTTGTTGGTATTTTGCTATTGTTCTTTTTTATTATTCTCTTTAAAATAAAAAAAAATTTAAAACATAGAAAAAGAGAATCAGAAAGAAACACTAGAAAAATTTTAAGGACCACACAGGAAAGTCACTTTATTTCTTTTTTTAAAGATTATTTGATGATTTGCTTTATTGTGAAACAGAACAAAAACAAAATAACGAAACAAAATAACACAAAAACTATAAAAATGGTACAGAAATTCAAAACAAGATGACAGGAAATCAACAAAGGTTGTTTTATTACTTATGGTTATCTTCAAAGTAGTTGCTCAGATTACCAGTTATAGGTATGCAAGATTGGCCGAACAATTAAACATTAACTGTTCCTTTCCAGAAACCAATAGAAATTAGTAGCACAATTATCTGAGCTATCTTGTGTGTGTGTGTGTGTGTGTGTGTGTGTGTGTGTGTGTATTTCCCTTCCTTCTTTCTTTCTTTTCTCCTTTCCCTCATCCCAGTTATTCTTTCCTATTAAACAGATTCTTTCCCTTTCACAATATCTATTGTACCTTTTGGTTTTGTTTACTGTTTTTTGTTTTGGTTCTCAGTGTTGGAGATTGAAACAAAGGATTCACATGTGCTAGGAAAGCACTTCACCATTGGGTTACGGGGCCTTTATTCTATTTTATTTTATTTTTTATTTTATCTTACCCTACGTTTTTATCTTACCTTTCCTCCCTAAATTGCCCAGGCAGACCTTGAACTTAATTTAAGATTGTCCTGTTTCAGTCCCTTGAGTGACTAGGATTACAGCTGTGCAACACCTCAAGCGCTACTTATTTTATTTCATTTTGCTTTTGATCAGTTCCCTCAAAGACATTCACTAAAGGCAGAAAGGCATCTAGAAATTTATCATTCTTGAAACCTATAACCTGAGTCCTGGAGCAAATTGCCAATAAAGGGGGAACTACTATTGACTTTATTTTTGAAAGTTATTAAAGAAATCATCTTTAAAATTGTATTAAAATGTCTTTTAATAAATTTTATTCTATCTTTGCTTCTTATCAAAGGTACAATAATCACATGAGTTTTTCAATTTTATTGTCATTTTCTTGGATTTTCCTGAATCATTTCACATGTGTGCGAACTAACCTGCAAGGAAGAAGCAATGAAAAGTGAACACACATTATCTTAGAATACTGATGTATCATTTGTGCAACTTTAAAGTCAGCTTAAAGAAGAAATTTAAGATGTATCCATCCATAGACTTCAAAGTTATTATTCAATATTTCTGGTATAATTCTTAATATACATATATAAATAAAGAATATTAATATATTAATATATAAACACACAATATGTATATATTAATATATAATATATAATATAACATTATAATATATTAATATATTAAGAATATATACATATACATACATATATATATACACACACACATATATATATACCCCAAAATTATTTTGAAAGGCCTGTTGGGAATGGTTCAGAAATCAGCAGGGAGTTACCATTCAATATCTCATCTCATCCTTTGGAAGATGGTATGAAAACATAAATTCTCAGTAGTCACTTTTGTATTTATGCGGGACTCTTTCCTCTTACACATAATTCTTAGACAAAATTTCTGTAAAAACAAATTTAGAGAACATAGCATGCAAGAATACTTCTAAGGTAAGTAAAATAAATGCAGTGCTTCATTTTTAAATCAAAACAATATGCGCAGATAAAGTTACCAAAAAAATCTTATGTAGGAGGTACAATCTGTTTATTAGATTGCTCATATTTTTCTCCTTAAAAAAAGGAAAAAGTCATGGTAAGTCTTAGGTCTGATACAGAACAATGGTAATGCATATTAAAAGTGAAAGATTTGGGCTGGGGATATAGCTCAGTGGAATAAGCACTTGCCTAGCAAGCGCAGGGTCCTGAGTTCGATCCCCAGTACCGCAAAAAAAAAAAAAAAAAAAAAAAAAAGTGAAAGATTTAGCAG
Source organism: Dinomys branickii (assembly GCA_004027595.1). Lineage (NCBI taxonomy): Eukaryota > Metazoa > Chordata > Mammalia > Rodentia > Dinomyidae > Dinomys > Dinomys branickii. The sequence goes on along the minus strand of PVLD010003523.1, from coordinate 65,607 downwards.
CTGCCTCTAGGTTTGATTTTCACTTCATGAGACTGAAAAGGAAGATTCCTGCAAGTTGAAGTTTAACTATTTTCATTTATGCTGAGAGTTCAAAATACCAAGATAGAGGTCAGTAATTATCCAGTCCGCTTGGACTGTTCACATAGCTAAATGAAATGATAGTAGGTAAGCAGCTTAGTTATTCTGTCCCTTAAACAATTAATAAAGTTACCCTTCTTTTATTTAATCTGTAAATATTAACGTACTATATAATTTGATTCCACCACTGTAAAATGAGAAATTATAAATGTAATCCTTCCCATAAGCAGTGTTAAAATATTGGTAGACTTGACTCTAGAGCTACTTTTTCAGCTCACCTCAAAGGGTCACACTCTGGGGCATCATACACTATCAGTGAACATGTGTCTACCCATCTGCAGTAGGAGTGCTATTAGTAAGACCATGTTCAGTCCTCCTCACCATTGTGAAGGAAATGCTTTCTAAAGAAGCTATATCTTTTAACCTCATTAAATACTAGTCAGTAGCCATTTATGTTCTGTGATAAATGAAAGGAATTCAGGGCCTGGGCATGTTGGTGGATGCCCGTCATCCCAACCCTGAGGGAGAGTAAGGCAGGAGAATCAAAAGTTTGAGTCCTGCTTAGGCAATTTAAGAAGACCCTTTCTCAAAATAAAATATTAAAAGCGTGGGGATGTAGTTTAGTGACAGAGCACTCTAGGTTTGATCCTTAGTAGAGGCGGGGTGGGGACAGGGAGAGACAGACAGACACACAAAAACAGATACAAATTGAATTCAACTCCATCAGTGAAATTTCAGACAACTCCCTGCTGATGTTACAAACAAATTGTGATCTTCAAAGCTGTTCTAACTTAAATTTCAAAGCTTAAACTATTCATGAGGGTTATTTTTTTAATGTTTGTTTTTGAAACACAAACCTTGGATTTCTTAGGAAAATAAAGGAGATGACTGCTTCTAAATATTATAAACAGCCATTCTTTCATTTATTTGACAAATTAAAAAAAATTATAAAGCTACAAGTATCTCACAGTTGTTAATCTCTTTGGAGAATAAGCTTATAAATTTATTTTGGTACTATATTACTCTTGAAAATTATGTTGTCTCTTTCTCATTTATTGCATATCAAAATTGTGCTTTTACATGTTTCTGAATTTGGTTATTAGTTCAAGGAGTGTTTTAGTGGAGGTTTTCTAGTTCTCTATATAATATAGAACATATTATTCTACCTATAAATAATGATAATTTAACTTCTTTCCCTATGCATAATTTTTATTTCTTTCTGTTGTAAAATTGCTCTAACTAGTGTTTTGAGAACTATGTCAAACAAAAGTGGTGACAGCAGACATCCCTGTCTTACTCCTGATTTTGAAGGGAAAACTTCTAGCTTCTCACCAGCAAGTATTTTTTATAGTTTTTGTTTTGTTTTGTCTTTTCGAGACAAGCTTTTATGATGTAATCCTGGCTGGCCTTGAACTCACTTTTGTAGTGTAAGCTGGCCTCAAACTCACAGAAACACTCCTGCCTCGGCCTCTTCAGTGCTGGGATTACCGGCAGGCACCACCACCACATCTGGCACCAGTAAGAACTACATTGGTTTGTCATAGATGCCCCTTATCAGATTGAAATGAGGACGCCCTGTTCTTAAGCAAAGGCTTTAACAAGCACCATCTTATGAAATCATCATGAACATTCCCCAACACAGAGATTATTATTAGATTATTTTAATAGGTGAAGACTTTGTGTAAGTTTCTTGATCATAATATGATTAATGAGGGACATAAATGGAATTTCAGTCCAATTTTAATTCCTCCCCACAAGTTATTAAGAGTAAAAAATAACAGTTTGAAGTGAAAGATTTCTAAACCTGAGTATTTTAAAATCCAGAAATAAGAGCAGCTATAACTAGCAAGACTCTAACTTTCTCCATAATCATCTTTAAAATAAGGACCATGAGGGCATCGGAGGAAAATCATTATCTGAACAGGAAAGTTAACCAGTTCCCTGCTTACCTCATCTTCCCTTTACTCATCCCTAAAATTAAGTCCAAAGAAAGAATGATGAATGGCTTAATGATCATGTATTATACAAGTACGCAGGAAAGTAATCATATCGTCAGCATTTTCCATCTTCTAAACCATATGCTTATCTTCACAGAGTAGAATTTTTAGATTAGTAGCATTTTTTAATGTGCTGTATATCATTAGGAGATAAGACTACTACCAGCTGTTTGAAGGAAATGGAAGGTTTACTAAAAGAATCCATTGGAAGGAAGTGAATAAGACAGATTGATAATAGGAGAGGAAATCAAGTTTAACAGTTCCATTTCTTATCCCAACTCTTTATTTTTCTTACAACTTGCAGGGAGATTTGAAGAGATTTAATATCTCTGTTCACATCTCTATAGAGTTCTAATGTGAACCATTTTACTTACATAAAAATTAATGCTTGAAATATGCAGTAAAATCTTTAGTACTTCAAGCACTTTCAACATGAGTCTATATCATAATGTGATCTGCTATAATGTAGTAAAATGTATAATGCAGTAAAATAACAGCTGTTGGACAGTGCTGAAGTAGCTTTAATTAACAAGCTAAATCCAAAACAAAGTATGAAGATCTCCTACATAGCAAGGACACTAAATTTGTCCACTTTTTACTGTAATGCCTACCTAGATTACATTTATATAATGACAGTAAATTCTAATTAAAATCCTATGACTGTTAAAAACATAATCGGGCAAAAACTCATGAAATATCTATTCTCTCATGCAAAGTAGAGCTTATCAAAGGTAAGTTCCTCCCATCTTATCCTTCGGTCATGCTCTCATCACTGTGCGCAATGACAGCTCCAATTTCCGCAGTGAGACCCCTTTAGAGCAAGGAAAAAGAAGAAAAGAGAGAAAACAAAGCAATAACTGCTACCGTTAAGGACATTCTTTGGAAGCTGCATGTAATGTGCATATTTATAACACGTTATCTAAAACTTAGCCATAATGACAAAGGAAGGTGGAAAGTACAGTCTTTGGTCATTGTCATATACACAACAAAAAATTAGGAGATAGGCATACTGATTTTTAAAAATAACTACCAATATCTGCCATTCAAGAGACATTACCTTCCTAAACAAGAAATTTATCATGCATACAGGGATTTTCATATGCATAGAGTCAGACTCTGATGATGATGGTGTATTCTATCTAAAAGTGTCCATCACACATGTAAAACAGTGTTTATATTCAGTCTCACATAGACATAAGAGAGCATTTGTTTGTGAGTCTGAGAACAGGAAGACCTTCAAACAGAATGTGGTGTTAACAGTAAGTGTTTAGAATGCTGTAGAAGAGTGCATACACAACCGTGCTTCACTCTGTCTTCCCCCCTCAGAGGATACCTGGGATTCTGGGGCTCCACTCTCAGACTGAGGGCATGACCCAGTGAAAGCATCATTTCCAGCATGGCTTTAAAGATCCTGTCCCTAGCAGGGAAGAGTCTCTGTCAAGTACTGATTGCTAGATTTAATATAACTCTTCTGCACTCACAGGTGTTGGAGAAGGGATCACTATCTTTCTAACAAGCAGAGCGTTTTGCTAGTTCAAGCATATCTGAAGCTATGCATGAACAGGGGCAGGCTGGGGTTAAAGTCTGACAGGAAGGAAGGGCAGCCAGTCTCGGCAGATTGCTCTGCTCCTGTGTAAAGCCACACGCATCAAATGCTCAGGAGGGTCCTTACGTTCAGTCACATTCCTGTACGTGTTCCATTTGTACATTCCTCAGAAGTCTCTAATGAAAGCAGCTTCCTTGAAACACTAATGCAACCTTTGTCAAGATACATTATCTTCTTTCTAGGGTGAGGTACCAGGCAGACAGACGACAGATATCTAAAAGCAAGAACACTCCCATTTCTAATGATAGGGGAAGTGGAAAGCAGCAATTGATATGTAATAAAGAAAAGCCACTGAGTTTGAGGCTCAGCTTTGAGTTATTTTTAAGCAAACATAGGGGGAATGTTGGATCATTTGTCCTCAAAGAAACTACCTCAGAACATTGCGGTTCTCCAGCTAATCCAAAGGAAGACTTGCTGACAATTGGTAAAAGAGACACAATGAACCAGTTGTCAGACATGCTTACTGAGTGCCAATTTTTAAAATAAAATCCTTTGAACAACCAAAGGACTTTAAAAAAAAAAAAAGCTGCTGATTCCAAATGAATAACTTCACTGTGCTGTGTTTTCAGCTCTTGTATAGATCATCATTACTATTTTTACTTTCTATTTTCAGCAGAAATTTCAGTTAACCTTTTGTTCGGTCTGTACCGCCTTCTGAGGCAGCACCACCTCCTTTTCGTTATTGCTGTCAAAGGCACAGAAATTTGCCAAACGTGCCATTTCCCTCCCTCCCTCTGTGGAGGAGCAGCAGAACTCGCTTTCAAGCATGAAGACTCCTAATAATCAAAGGAACTTCAGGACAAAAATGAGTAGGAAGAGCCAATGACACCCAAAGCCGAAGCAGCTGTGATTAGAGCAGCAATAAAAATCCACCTGCCCCAAAATGTATCCTCCAGAAAACTGGCATAGAACTTCTAGAACTTCTCAAGCTGACGACGCAGACTTTAAGCCTCCAATAAAGACTAAAGATATTTTCATGAAAATACGACTCACTGAATCGCTGCCAACCATAAATGTCCCCTATCTGCTCACCACTAACTGACAGCCCCGAACTCGTGATTTTTTGACAAAAGCTGGTGTGACAAAAAGTCCAGCTCCACATTTCTTCTATATGGGAACTTCTATTAAAATCAAGAATGCCAACTCCTCACATAACGATTCACAAGGTAATTTTGTAGGTTTCATAATTTTATATTTGAGAAAGGCAGACAAAAATTTTCTCTGGCTCCACCAGTGCCTGAAAATGAGTATATTTTCTTATTCACAATAGCACTGTCATACACTTGTAAGTGCAATATAACTGTATGTGTTTGTGGAATATGTACTTATTCATCCTCAGAAAATGTTCACAGCAAATAAATATTCATGTTTTGTCTGTCACAATTATGGCACTTCAGCATGGTGTGAAGGACGAGCTAGGCCTGCTTGGCTAAGGCAGGCGGGGAAGGGTCACGGGGGCAGTCTTTGTCAGGGCTGGTTAAGAAGCAGCCCTTAGGTGTCAGGCACTGTTGGATGCTTTAGGCTGTGTTTCAACTACAAAGTCGACCCATTCACTGAGAATTCTGTCTTCTAGCTCATCTATGAAGAGAAGCCCCCACTTGGGTGAGGAAAGACAGAAGATGGTGGAAATTTGTACTGTGGAATAAGTGGCACAGCTGGGAGGTGTCTTAGAGGTCACATAATCTGACCAGCAAATTAGCAATCTCAAGTCAGAGCGACCCACTGCCCTGTGCTCTGTAGCTAGCAGCAGCCAGGGTGGGGCCAGCTCTCAGGGCCCTTTCTGGGAAACAGTTGCCCTTATCTAGAAATGGGTATCTCAGTGTGAGCAGCCACAGCAGGACATACACAGGCACGGGGTTAAATCCCAGTATCATTTCTCATACTTCTGGAAGCTGAGAAATCCACAGTGAAGGCGCCAGCAGATCGGGCATTTGATGAGAAATCAAATCTTGGTTTGGAGACAGGAGTCTTCCTGTTGTGTCTTCCTATGGCAGAGAACTAAGAAGCACTCAGATCTCGTCTCATGAGGACTCTAATCCTGTCACAAGAGATTCATCTTTGCACCACTCAGAAGCCGCACCTCCATGACCTGCATATTAGGGATTACAGTTCCAACTTATTGACTTGTGAAGACACCAACATGAAGTTCACACCTCTGAGTCAGAAAGCGTTCTTAAAGGGCACCATGGAAGATTTGCTGGTGTTAATACTCACTAAATAATTTTTTGTCTAAAATAATTCTGAAGTGTGTTTTTATGAAGTCTTGGGTCATGCATAAAATTGGACATTGGTAACAGAAAGCTCACACGTGTCATTTCTGCTATGGACTGTATGACTTTTGGGATAACATAAGTGCTCACTCTAATTTTTTTATTATGAAAACTATGAAGGATAATTTTTTTCTCTGAAATCTCTTCAATCTTATTATTCTTAAAAAGTAAAAGCTCTTTTAAAATGCAAAGTATGGTCTCACCACTTATCTGCATAATGCTCATATCCTCAGTTTTAGAATAACTTCAAAGGGGATTCATCTGCATGACTTTCTCTCAAGAGGCGAATGTATACAGATTGTATAGCTAATCAAATTTCTGTTCTTTAATTTTATCAAAGGTACTAGCCCCAATATGCCCTAATAACTTGAAGAAATGATGTTTATATTAAAAATATAAAAGCATGTCACTAGAAAGAAGAATGGCATTTACAGATGTTTTGCTTTTAGATAGTTTTGATCATAGCAACTAGTAACTGCTTAGGTGCTGGCCCAGCACCCCAGAGTGACAGGTTTTTCCCTTTGTAACATGGAAATAGTAGTCATATTCAGTTGATTTTATCATTCTGAGTATTAAGGGCACATGACATGTAAAGTTTTTCTCTTGATGGGCAAAAAGGTTGTTCATCAACTTTCGGAGAGGGCTGTAGAACCGAGGGCAAAAAGCACATTTTTGTGGCATCATTCTCCTAGACTATCATATACTGACTTTTCTAGGTATCTATTTGCTTTCTTTCTATCATGCAAGTGTAGCCTATTTGAGTAGAAGGATAAAGGGCATATGAAACTATAATTATCTCTCTCTGAATTCCTTTTAACAGGAGAGAGCAGTAAACTAACCTTTCACCCTGTTATTCCTATTTAAAAGTATAACCAATTGGTGGGAAAAAATGTTGTATTACTAAAGCAATAATTTTTCAATCAATTACCTGATATTTTTAATGCTTTTCTCCAGAGAATAGGTTTTCTCATTTCATTGGATGTAGGGCTACCTAGAGAATTGGTAATGCACAGTTATTATGTATCACTGTGAAGGGATTTCCCTAGGACATCTGTGTACGAGTCTGGCTGGGTTTATTTGGAAAGACCCGCCGTTCATGTGAGCGTGCGCCATCCCGTGTACTGGGGACCCAGGCAGAACTCTGCCGCTCTCCCCTCTCTTCCTCCTGGAGCTGAGCTGTGCTTTTCTCTTGCTTTCACCAGAACTCTATTTTCTTCAGCCTTTGGATTCCTGGACTTAACCCCAGTGGCCTCACTGGGCTTCTGGGTCTTTGATGGTCTTCTCTGAGTCTAACCCCTGGTATCCCAGAGTCTGCAGCTTTCTGAAGATCCATCATGGAGCTTCTCAGCACCCATCATCTCTGCAGTTAATTCTGCTAAATCCCCTCCCCTGTCCTAGCTGCCTCTCTCCTACGGGGTCCATCTCTCTTCTCCAGAGGACCTTGATAAACACATATACAGTGTTACGTAAACAAAGCTTAACAGAAGCTAAACACTAAACTGAAAATCATGTCTGAGATTGTTTGGATTGCAGTAATGTAAATGTCTGTTCTGTTTATTTAGTCGCTTAACATTTCTTCAGTGTATAAAATTCTTTGGAAAATGTCCTGTATAAATGTAAAACTTTTTAAATTAATTCCTGCAAAGTTCATTGTTTTTCTAAGGCACAATAAGCCTCAGTAAACATATTTGACTACGTGAGAACATAAAAGAAAGTGGTGACATCTGTGAATGTTACCTGTAATGCCCTCCCTCTTTCTTTCTTTCTTTGCTTCTTTCCTCCTTCCTTCCTTCCTTCCTTCCTTCCTTCCTTCCTTCCTTCCTTTTTTCCTTTCTTCCTTCTTTTCCTTCTTTTCCTTCTTTCTTTGGGTAGGGGGCTGAGGGTGATACACAATGACACAGGACTTGTCTTTTGAGTACAGAGAAAAGTTGCCCAGAGAGTAAGATAAATCACTGAAGTAGAAAAGAATATTAAAGAGTAAAATATAATGATTAGATCTATCTGGCAATTGATAGTCATTAATTGAGTAGGAACTCTGATATTGGTTTTGCTTATTGGAAGTTTAGGTGATTACATTGTTGTAACAAAAGTAAAAAGTAGTTTCTATTAAATATGGACTTCTTTTTTTTTTTTGTCTATTTGAGACAGGGTCTCACTATGTGGTTCACGCTGGCCTTGAGCTCACTTTGTAGCCCAGGCTGGTCTCCAACTCACAATAATTCTCCTGCCTCAGCCTCCCAAGTGCTGGGATTACAGGAGTGCACCACCATGCCCAGCTAAATATGGACTTCTGAGCAACTGAAGAGACAAATACCAGGAATTGTTCATTATGAAGTATTTTGTCTGTTTATTATTCCAACAAGGAAAACAGATTTATGTAGTATATAAACTTTTCTTTTTCTTTTTTTGCTATTTAAAACTGAAGAATATTTCAAAGTTGCTTGAATAATTTTCAAAAAAGACCTAAATTGAAGCATTAACATTCAATTTCAAAACATCATACTAGAACTATAGTTTTCTAGATAGCATACTATTGGTATAAAGACAGACAGATATAATTTAGTGGAGCAGAAGAGACTCCAAAAATAGACCTCCAAATATAGGAAAATTTTAATTTTGAAAAAAAGCTACTTTAGCTCTATGTCAGTGTAACACAATACTTGACTCATGGTTTCAGAGGTTGCAGTACATGGTGAGTGTGGTTCCATTGCTGTGTACCTGTGGCAGGCAGAAGATCATGACGGATTGATCTGGTTACTTCATGCTTGCTTGAAAGAGAGAAAGAGATCAAAGGGCAGAGAGAAAGGGGCCAGGGACAGGATACACTCTTCAAAGCACAACCTTCCTTCTCAAATAGGCCCTTCCTCCTGAGAGCCTCCTCAGCTCATGGATGAACTCACTGATAAATTTAGAGCCTTTGTAGTCCAGTAGGTTCCCCAAAGCACATTAGCTGACAACCACGCTTTTAAAACAACCAGTATCTGGTGAGATACATTGACTCCAATCACAACAGGAATGACGGCACTTGAAAGAGAAAATACACTTTCAGCAAATAGTTTGAAACAATTGGAAATTCTTATATAAAAAAGAATGAATTTCAATCCAAACCATATATAAAAACAAATGCAAAGTGGTTCATAAAACTACATACAAAACTTAAAGCTATACACTTTTGAGATGTAAATGTGGGAAACATATTTGAGACTCAGATTAGTCAAAGAACTAAATTATAAAACATAAACATGATCCATGAAAAATTAAATTGATAAATTGGCCTTCATCAAATTTAAATATATTTAGTCTTTGAAAAATTAAGAGCATTAAATGTCAAGCTACAGACTGGAAGAAAATATTTAAAGTCATTGGGGTTATAATTTGTTTTTAAATATAAGAGGACTCCTCAAAAAATATGAGAAGAATATAGCAGGGACTGAGAGATAGAGGTGTAAAGCATGGAGGAAGAGGAAAGGGGTGAGAAAAGTTGCACTGTGTTACGCACACGTACTAATTCTCCAAGTGGAAGACAGTCATCCTGCACTGCAAACATGTACCACACAGCCATAAACATTTAATTAAAAAGGACATAACTGTCCTCAAAAATTAGACAAAAAAGTAAGCAGATGTTTCATAAAAATAATTTTATGAAACTGAAATAAGCACATGAAAGTTGTAAATTTCATTAATCATTAGGAATATGAAAAATTTAAATCACCCTAAAATACTACTGCCCTCCTTGTACAATGGGTACATGTAGAAGACTGACCACACCAAGTATTTTTAGTATGGGGACAACTAGATCTGTCATCCACTGCTTCTGGAAATCATTTGGAAAAACAATTTTGCAATTTTTTTAAAAATGTGAAATGAACACCTGCCATCGAATTTTTCCATCCCTGCCCTATAGTACACCCAGAAAAATTTAAAATATATATCCATACAAAGAATTACTTACACAATAATGGCTTTATTTTTAATAATCAAAAGTTGGAAGGAATGCTCACCAAGTTAGGAATAGATTGAAAGAAACAAAGCAGTGTATATTTATGGTAAAAAGGTACAAATTATGGATGCACTGTTACAACATAGTTATCAAAGTAATTACATGAGATTAAACAGGCCAAACAAAAATAATTCACAGTAGGTAACTCTACTTCACATAAAATTCTAAGAAATCTGAACTAATGTGAGCAACAAAAACCAGGTTCGTGGGTGCCTGAGATTCAAGTGAGAAGTTAGAGAGAAAAACTGAAAAGATGCACAAAGCAGTTTTTGAAAGGATGGGTGTCTTACTATCTTTATTACACTGGTGGACTCTTGGGGGGGTATATGTATAGTGCAACTTAATCTGTACACTGAAATTGCTAAAAAATGGTATTTAAAATGCTATTTTAAGATGAAGTAAAATATGAGAGAAATAGATCTAGACCAGAAAAAATGATTTGTCTGAAAGAAACAAAAAGATAAATTTCAGATGACTTTAAGAAGAGAAATTAATGGATTTATAGTTATAAAAACTAGAGTAGGAACTATTTTACCACAACAAAATAGAGTTAGTTTAAGGCAAATTAGTCAAAGTTAAATTGGCAATGAGAATGAACAAGGAAAGAATAGGATAATCTCAGAGCTGAAAGCTCATTGATATCCAGTATGGTCATAGCTGAATGCCTCAAAACAGTTTCATTTATGGCATTCTGTAAAATTATATATTGGTGAAACTATCATAGGATTCTACAAAACTGAAGAACAAAGCCACAGAAATGAAAATAATAAACTTAGTTGACCATTCATTTATGAGCCAGAGACCCCACAGTAAGTTAAAAACAAGCTATTATCATTATCCTTGATTACTTAGGATTTCTCACTCTATACTTGATCTCTTGGAAGTATATTCAAGTAAACTATAAAGAGAAAATCTCATTTTACCTCCAGCTGTGTTTGAATTTCTAAATGGAGCTAGTAAAAGACTGAAAGTTAGTGCTACCTTCTATATACTTGCTAATGAGTTTTGATCCAATTCAAACAAATATTTATGAACAAAATAGTACAGTGCATTTTATCAGCAGCAGCATAACTATTGTATAATATACACTAAACACAAATCATTGATAAACACACTGACAGGCAGGCAAACACAAGGGAACAAATTAAAAACAAAATAATAGAATTATACTGAAAGCTTCAACAAACTGGAAACTCAATGACATGATATGTACACAGAAAAGCTGCAAAATTCTATATTTTTATAGCTCATTTATATCATTTAAAATCCAAACCTAAAAATAAATTACACTAGAGTCAAGTGTCCAATTATATGAGTTTCTCATGAGCAAAGCGTTTTGAAAAAATGACAACACTGGAACATATAGCATTTGCTATATTAAATCAGAGATTTGCTGTGCCTTCACTTTTAGTGCTGTTGCCCCATTTATCCCAGCTGCTGCCCCGGTGACCCATCTTATCATCAGCTTTGATTAGCTTCATAAAGGTACAATTTTAAGTCATTGCTTCATATCCCTTTCTCTCAGGACTTTTCTAATCTCATATGGTGGGATGTCTTCACATACCTGCTCACACTTAAACATGGCATGTCTGGAAAAGTGGAAGAGTTAATACCCAGGAGTCATCCTTCACTAATGAAAGATGAAAGCCAAAGGATAAATGCTTTCTCTTTTCATCCTCGGGCAGATCTAAGACACATTTTATAAAATACTTCATAAATGCAGTCAAATCAAGCTGCAGTTCCTCATACTGATTGCCAATTTAATAATGTATCCTTAGTTTAGCTTATCTTCCTTCCCTGATTTACTCTCCCATCCTTCACTCCAACTTTGTGTAATTCATTGCCTCAGACTCCACTCTCTCAGGTATTAAAACTAAAGCAATCACATAAATTGACTTTAAGTAACAGAACTTCATAATCTTCAGGAATGTGAAAGCTGAACCAAGCTCCAGTCAGAGGGTTGATGGCATGTGTGGTAGGACTGTGACATAAAAGCACAACACAATGAGAACAACCTCACTCTTGGCAGATTTTAAAGAAGTTCAGATGGAAAATCAAAGATAATTAGGTAATTTCTTACTAATGAGAAAGGGCCTGGAATCTTTGAAAATTTCAGTGGGTCTCTCTCCTTCAGGCAAAAAGTGACAATACAAGATTTTTCCTCCTTCACTCTCTAGTATCAACAGGAACAGAAAATTCTAGAATGGTAGAGGCCATGTGCAGGCCACGTGCAGAACTTCAGAGCCAGAGGAAGGCTAGAGAGACAGAATATTATTGGCCTACAGAGATGAGTGGTGATGTCTGCTAGTAGATTATGATGCTCTGAGTGGAACTATAGATGTACACCTCATAATTCTGGTGGACATATGGTTGAAATCAAGGTGTTGACAGGGTTGGTTTCTTCTGAGCATTTTCTCCTTCAACTAGTGGATGGCCATGTTCTACCTCTCTGTCTGCTTGTATCCAAATCTCTTATTATGAACACACTGCTCTTATTGATTACAGCTCACCAATGACCTCTTTTAAACTCCATTAAGGATACCCCCTTTAAAGATCTTACCTCCAAATACAGTCACATTTTCATGTACTGGAGATTAGGAATTCAACATAAGAATTTTAAAGGGAGCACAGTTCAGTTCATAAAAAAGAGGACATTAGATTTCCTCTGAGTAAGAGCATGGCAGAGGTTCATCCAGAAGAAGGTGTTCACTCTGTGGAACACAGGAAGCAGAGAGAAAAAGCAGAGCTCAGAGAGATGCCCTCCCAGGTCCACCTGCATGACCCATCTCCAACTTGGCCCAGATAATCATCTGATTTATACAGTAATGAATTCAGTGCCCCTACAAAGATCTAATCACCTTCCAAACACATGAGGCTTTTGGGCAGAATTTTAGATCCTGATTGATCTGAGTACAGTACACTGTGATCCAACCATCTTCCAAACACATACAGCTTTGGGAGGGATTGAAATCTAAAGGATAGCACCTTGCAATAAGGAAATCAGAGAACCCAAACTTTTTAAATTCACTGATACTATAGGACCTAAAATTGGTCACATATCCTGTTTGGGGAGAAGAGTTATAAAGACCAGGTAATAAAGAAAATTTTCTCAGTGGGAGGAGGATTGGACACAGGAAGCCTTGGTGAGCTGCCTGGGGTCCCGGGTCCTCTGGCCTAGCCCCTCACTATCATCTCAGGAATGAACCTGATCCCTGGAAACCCAGGGAGATGTGAAAATGATAAAAAGAAGAAGTAAAATGCAATCTCAGCCACCCCAACCAGAACAAGTCCAGGAAACACCAACATGGAAGAACATGGAAGTCACAAACCTGAAATCTCTGAAATGGTAGCAACTGAAGTAAAGAACCAACTATGTCAGGCTATAGAGGAAAGCAGGTCAGAAATAATTGTGCAGGTACAAAAAGAAATGACAACCATAATGAAAGAATTATTTGGCATATCAAAAGAAGACAGATTAAAAAAATAGAGGAACACAGAAAAATGATGGAAACCATGAATGAATAGTATAAGAATGAATTAGAATGCATGAAACAGTTTCAAAGAGATATTCAGGAAAGTAAAAATTCCATTGAAAGTTGGAAGTACCACTTGAATGAAACGGAAGATAGACTCTCAGATCTGGAAGACAGCATTGCAGCTAGTGATCATGAAAGAAAAGATTTCAAAAAATACCAAAGGAACAGCAAATAACAATTCAACAGCTGCTGATGAGGCAAAGGAAAACAATATAAGGCTGACAGGTGACAATGAAAGAGCAGGACACAACATGTATGACATTAAAAAGTGTTTGTAGAAGTAATAGCAAAAAAAATTCCCAAGCATGGGACAAGAATCTTATATACAATAAGTGAGGCATATAGAACACCAATGAGCCATAACCAAAATAAACCTACACCCAGACACATAATAGCCAAGATCCCAGAAGCTGAGCAAAACGACAGGATATTAAAAGCTGTTACAGAAAAGAAACAGATCACCTATAAAGGAAAGCCCATCAGAATCACAGTAGTCTTCTCAACACAGACTATCAAGTCAAGAAGAGCTAGGAGTGAAGTATTTCAGGTCCTGAAAGAAAACAACTTCCAACCCAGATGGCTGTACCCTGAAAAGCTATCTTTCAAAATTGATGGAAAAATAAGATACTTCCATGACAAAGATTAACTGAAGAAATTCATGAATGCCAAACCAATCCTACAAAGAGTACTGAAAGATATTCTACAAAGAGATAAAAATGACCACAATCTCAACACCAACAATAAAAGAGAACCACCAAGCAAGGTAAGTAGTTAAACAGAGGGTGAAAGTACAGAACAAGCAGTAGGAAAATAACAAGACAAGGATAAGTCAATACATATCAGTAATATCCATTAATATAAATGGCCTCAGTTCCCCAATCAAAAGAAACAGACTGGCAAAGTGGATGAGAAAACAAAATCCAACAATATGCTGCAAACAAGAAACACATTTAACTCAAAAGGAAATCCAAAGACTAAAAGTCAAAGGATGGAAAACAATATTCCATGTGACTGGAACCGAGAAAACAGCAGAAGTACCTATTTTGTTTGCAGACAAGGTGAACTTCAAACCAACAATGATCAAAAGCGATAAAGAAGCTCACTATATTCTTGTTAAGGGAAAACTGCAAGAGGAAGAGATGACAATCATAAATATATATTCACCAAATGTAGAAGCACCCTATTATATAAAACAAATTTTATCAGACATGAAAAATCAAATAAATAATAACACAGTTGTAACAGAGGATTTCAAATCCCATTGTCACCAAGAGATAGATCAACTAAATAAAAAATTCGCAAAGAAATAAGAGAACTAAACCAAACGTGAACAAATGGACTTAGTAGACCTTTACAGAGTTTTCCACCCAACAACATTAGAATACACATTCTTCTCAGTTGCACTTGGGACATTCTCTGAAATAGAACACATGCTAGCACATAGAACATGCTTAAGTAAATGCAAAGGAATTGAAGTTATCCATGCATATTACCAGGCTATAGTGCAATGAAACTGGAAATGAATGATAAAATAAATCAAAAAAGCTCCATAAACACATGGAAATTAAATAACACCCTTCTGAACAGCCAATGGGTCACAGAAGAAATTAGAGTAGAAATTAAACACTATTTACAATCAAATTAAAATATAGATACAAACTACTGGAACCTGTGCAATGCAATGAAAGCAGTCCTCAGAGGGAAATTTACAGCAATGGATTCCCACATCCGGAAAACAGAACAAACACAATAAACAACTTTATGTTACACCACAAACTTCTAGAAAAAGAAGAGCAAGTTAATCCAAAGCCTGAAGGGAGGAAATTAGAAAGATCAGAGTGGAAATTAATGCAATTGATTTAAGAAATAATACAAGATCTAAGAAAATAATACAAAGAATGAATGAATAAAAGTGTTGGTTCTTTGAGAAAATTAATAAAATTGATAAACAACTAGAGAGACTTATCAAAAAAGGGAAGACTCAAATCCATGCAATAAGGAATGAAAGTGGTGCTAGCACTACAGATCCTGTAGAAATCCAGACAATCATCAATACCTACTTTGAAAAACTTTATTCCCATTAGACGGAAAATGCAGAAGAAATAGACAGATGCTAGATACATATGGATTACCAAAGCTGAATCAAGAAAATATAAAAGTCTTGAATAACCCAATATCAGCCAACAAAATTGAAAATGTAATGAAAAACTTACCAACAAAAAAAAAGCTCAGGTGCTGATGCATTCATAGATGAATTCTACAAGAAATTCAGAGAAGATTTAATACCAATTCTTCTCCAACTCTTTGAAGAAGTAGAAAGGGAAGCGGTTCTCCCAAACACATTCCTGGAGGCAGGATCTCCCAAACACATTCCTGGAGGCAAGAATTATCCTGATACCAAAACCAGAAAAAGAACCAACAAAAAAAGAAAACTATAGGCTAATTTCCACAATGAAAATAGATGCAAAAATTTTCAATAAAATACTAGCTAACAGAATGTAGCAAATCATCAAGAAGATAATACATTATGGCCAGATGGCATTCATCCCAGGAATACAAGGATGGTTCAATATACACAAATCAATCAATATAATACACCATATCAATAGAACTAAAGATAAGAATCACATGATCATCTCAATAAATGAAGAAAAGCTTTAGATAAAGTTTCACACTTATTCATGATAAAAACCCTGCAGAAAATTGGCATGGATGGACTTTACCTCAATCTGACAAAAGCCATCTATGATAAACCAAGAGCCAACATCATACTAAATGGACAAAAATTGAAAGCTTTCACTTTAAAATCAGGAACTAAACAAGGATGTCCACTGTCACCCCTCCTATTCAACATAGTTATAGACGCACTAGCGAGAGCAATTAGACACGACAGAGAAATAAAAGGAATAAAGATAGGAAAGGAAGAAGTGAAATTACCTTTATTCACAGTTGACATGAAACTTCACATAGAAGACCCCAAAAACTTCACCAAAAGATTCCCAGAATTAAGCAGCAAGTTTAGTACCATAGCTGGATACAAAATCAACACTCAAAAATCAATAGCATTCCTATACGCAAACAACAAACACACTGAGAGAGAAATAAGTGAAACAATGCCTTTCACAATATCATCCAAAAAACAGAAATACTTAGGGATTAATCTAATAAAAGAAGAAGATCTATATAATGAAAATTACACTACTCTGAAAAAAGAGATTGAAGAGGATTTTTTAAAGTGGAAAGATATTCCTTCCTCATGGATAGGAAGAACCAACACAATGAAAATGGCCATACTCCCAAAATTGTTATACAGATTCAATGCAATTCTGATGAAAATAACAGTGGTATACCTCCCAGACCTAGAGAAAATATTCCTAAAATTTATCTGGAACCAGAAGAGACCCAGAATAGCAAAAGCAATCCTGGGCAATAAAGGAAAGGCAGGAGGCTTCAGAACCCTGATTTGAAATTATAGTACAAAGCTACTGTGATAAAATCAGCATGGTACTGGTAAAAAAAAAAAGACCTAAAGATCAATGGAACGACTGGAAGATGAAGAAACAACCACAAAAACACTCATTCATCTTATCTTTGAGAATGGGGCCAACAGTATTCATTGGAAGAAAGATAGCTTCTTTAATAATTGGTGCTGGAAAAACTGGCTTTCCACATGCCAGAGACTACAACTAGACCCAAGCCTACTACTTTCCAACAAAATAAAGGTAAATGGCTTAAAGATGTAAATATTAAAGGAGAAACACTAGATCTAATGGAAGAGAAAAGTAGGTGGAAGTCTTGAAGATATAGGGGTAGGTAGAAAGTTCATGAACAAAAACCAAACTGTATAGAAACTACTTCAAAGAATCACCAACTGGGATCTCATCTTGTTAAAAAGTTATTGCACATCAAAAGAAATCACCAACAGGGTGAAAAGAAAACCCATGAATGGGGAAAAAAATTTAGCCACCTGTCCCTCAGACGAAGGCCTCCTGTCTAGAACCTATAAAGAATTTTAAAAATTAGGCCTCCAAAATTCAAGGATCCAATAGAAAAATGGGCATCTCAGATGAATATATACTTCTCACATGAAGAAATACAAATGACAAATAAATACATTAAAAAATGTTCATCATTAGTCATTTGGGAAGTGCAAATTAAAACAACCCTGAGATTCTATCTTACCCCAGAAAGAATGGCTATCATCAAGAAATCAACCAATAGCAAATGCTGGAGGGGCTGTGGGGAAAAATGAACTCTTCTCCACTATTGATGGGAGTGTAGACTGGTGCAACCACTGTGGAAATCAGTCTGGAGATTCCTCAGTAAACTAGGATTAGAGGTCTCATTCAACCCAGCTATTCCCCTCCTGGGTATTTTCCCAGATGAACTGAAAACATCATATCACAGTGATATATGTGCATCCATGTTTATGACAGTGCAATTTGTAATAGCTAAATCTTGGAAAGGCCCAAAGGTCCATCAACTGAGGAATGGATAAAAAAAGATGTGGTATTTTTACACAATGGAGTATTACTCAGCTTTAAAGAAAAATAAACTAGAGGCTTTTATAGCTAAATGGATGCAACGAGAGACCATACTCATTAGTGAAATAAATCAGATTCACATGTGTAAACATAGTATTTCCTCCCAGAGTAAGTAAAATATGAAAGGTATAATGGATGTAATGAAAGGAAAAAGAAACTGCTCAAATAGGCAGGAGAAACGGGGTTGAAGGAGGGAAGAAAAAAAAGAAAGAAAAAAGAGGGGGAAAATATGTACATATATATACAGAATAGCTACGATAATTGTACTGCTGGTTTCTGTCGGTTTATTGAAAGGAACTGTTAATGTGTAATTGATCAGTCTTGTATGTCCATATCTGGTTATATGTGCAACCATTTGAAGATGACATTGTGTAGTATAACTACCATTAATATCCTTTCACCATGTTTTGAAATTCTGTAACTTTTTATTGCTTTCTATGCTGTTTTGTTTATGTATTTTTTTAAATGCAAAACAAAATTTGTATGTATATGTAAGGATACTTGGAATAGGTGTATTGCTAATGTCTGTGGTTTATTAAGAGGAACAGTCAATGTTTAAAATTTTCTTTTTCCCTGACCAATTTTGCACCCTTGAATTTGGTAATGATCTGAAAACAACAATATGCAGTATAAGAACGATTGCTGAACTCCTACCATCTTGTATGGTGAAGCTCTTCATCATTTCCAATTTTTTTACCATTATTATTTTTATTATTTGTTGGGTTTTTTTTTACTTGTTACTGTCTTTGTTGTTTGATCTTCATACATTCTTATGTCTAGTGGACTGAGCAACTTCGCTGAAGATAACAGTATGTAATGCAGCAATCACTGTAAATTTCTATCATTTTTTCTGAGGTCATGTATCATTTTTGTTGTTTTTATGTTGTTTTGATTTTGTCTTCATTGTTGTTTTGTCAGTTTTTTAATTTTAAGATAAAAAAGAAGCTACAGGGGAAAAAAGAAAATCTTCTCTCAACTCCCTATCATAGTTGTCCCAAACTGCCCAATAAAAAATGTAAATTCTTCAATCTCTAAATATGTAATTGAAGAAATATGTATATATATATATAGAGAGAGAGAGAGAGAGATACATACATACATAGATAAGAGAGAGACAGACTGCAGAGAAAAAATTCCACTAATTCTCTGACTTACAGCATGAAACTCCTGTAGTAGGAAAGTGCTTGAAAGTACAATAATCTGCCAATGAACTCTCTTAAAACTGTAAAGATGGATTGTTACAATCCAGGAGTATTATAGAGATTCTAGAGATTATTGTAGTGATTCTAGAGATTATTGCTACTAATCAGAAAGTTAAAAATGCAGGATTTGTAGTTCATAGTATACCCTTTTTTTACTCATCCTACTTTGCCTCTAAAAACCATAAGAATTGTAGCAAATAAAATTGATTATAAACTTTATAAAGTGGTAGCCTTATTCACAGTTGCTTCCGTGCTGACAGTAGTTATTTTTTAAACATGTAAACATAAACTCTGGTACTGGGTGTGTGGCTATTGAACTGCTGGGTACCTCCTTTTCAGTCCTCCCTTTCAATCTTCATCCGCAGGGAAGGGAGAGTCTGTAACACGGACAGACCACAGTGCACTTGCACTGCCTTTCCTCAGAGTGTTCCCATCAGCAGTCCTCAGAGAACTACACCGTTCACAGGGAATGTGGTCAGCTCGCTATTCTGCAAAATGGCATTACTGGTTAACTACAATGTGAAAAATGTTAGATGGACCTAGCAAGTAGTAAGTAAACTGGTAAAACAAAGTTGCCAGAGAGTGGAAAATATATGCCATGAAGCTTTAGCAGCGTTCCCTATCATAAGGTTTTAATGTCTGTAGACAGGAGAATTTGAGACGTCTGCTTAAGATACAGAGAAGCTGTTATACTTTGCATCCCTATGCCAAAAAAGAAGCACATTACTTGGAACTATTTTTATATTTAATAGAAATGGTTAGGGGCTGGGGATATAGCTCAGTGGAATAAGCGCCTGCCTAGCAAGCGCAGGGTCCTGAGTTCGATCCCCAGTACCGCCAAAAAAAAAAAAAAAAAAGTGGTGTTCTGATCTATCAAGTGACTTAGGCAGCTGACAGTTTTAAATAGTAGAACAGAACTAAGCCACTTGCAAACAGTCCTGATACTCAGATCATAATACCTAGAAGATCTGATGATTACACAAGTATCCATGATAAATCAAAAAGGTTTTGCAGCATCTAACAAAACTCAGTAAAGGAATCACTAAGTAAACTCAGACTTTTGGAGTAAAACCAAGCTTTCTCTGGTGTGGAACTCTCAGCCATTCCCTCGCATCAAAGCTAATAAAGCTACTGCTACTGCTAATAAACTTTCCAGTTGCCAAATCATACTGCAGCTTCAATATAGTATGGGACTGCGTTGTGATACTCTAACTATATCTGACCTTTAATATCTTGGAGTAACCTTACTAACCTCAATATATACTCTGGAACAAAGACCTGTTTTTCTTTCCTTAAATGCCTCTCCCAGCACTGTCACCTACTGACACTGTATGTAATATGGTAGTATGAGAGCATAAGGGAATTATTTATGGAGAAAGAAATGTGACCTTGGCAAAATGACAATGAGATCCTCTACTTTTATTATTGATCTTGTTTTCCAGAACATCCGACCTAAGGGTCAGAGAAACTGTCAGCTGATGGAAAGATCCTGTAGGGCTGGTGTTCTTTCCTTCAGATGAATAAGTGAGCTCAATCAAAACACAAAGCAAGTGCTGTGTCCCTGTAACTAGAGGACACAAGCCCATAAAACAAGGACTTGTAGGATAATTCGCCCTCGTATGAAAAATCTCTATTAACACATTTGCAGAATTTGTGCTCTCTGTTCCCAAAAGCACTAGATTGAGTTCTTCACATGAGCTTTCATAATTTGGAGAAAACAATAAAGGATCTTTGCATCAAGGAATACAGTGAGGTTAACACTGAATTTAGACCTATGGCTATTATTTGGAAATTGACATGTTAGGAACAACAGGCAAAAAAGAAAACAAAAGATACTATACCCAGGCAACCCTGACAGGACTACTATGAGGAGAGCTGATTGGTACTACTTCATGAGACAGCGAAGACTGTATGTCTGGAAAATGAATAATGCATAAGGGCATTTTTTTTACCGATAAATGTACCAAAATGGTAACAATAGCCACACTATGTTGAAAGAATTCAATTAAAAATTTAGACCCTTCAGGAATAAAGGTGTGCATCACTTTTTTCTTTTTTCTAATTAAGTTTATCAGTACATTTTAAATATACATAATGATTACATTCATCACAGGGAATTTGTACCAATACATGATATATCTTGGTTCATCTTTTTCCTGATTCCTCTACCCTCTTGAACCTCTCTTCCCCTCTTTATTTACAAAAGCTTTGCTTCCATTTTCTTTCTATTCTTTTCTTCTATTCTCAACCTACCTTTCTCCCCTCCCCTGACTCCCTAGCTCCCCTTCCCATATGGATACTTTTTCTATTGCATAATATTTATACATTTTGGTCCTTATTTATACTTTTCATTTTTCACACTACAGAAAAATGCAACATTTACATATATGTGTGCAATCTATTTTACTTAAAAGTACAGCTTCAAAATGCATCCATTTAAGTAGAAATGTCTCAAGTTTATCCTCCTTTATAGCTGAATAGTGCTGCAGTATATTAAAAACATCTTTGCTATCCATTCATCGTTTGATGGGCATTTGAGCTGTTTCCAAGATTTAGCTATTACAAAGTGTGCTGCTATACACATGAGTGTGCGTATATCACTGGTTTTAATTCTTTTGAAAAGATACCAAAAAGGATTACAGACGGGTAAATGGAGCCTCTAGTTGTAGAATATGAGCAATCACCACACCGATTTCTACAGTGGTTGTACCAGTGTACACCCACACCAGCTGTGGGGAAGGGCCCCTTTTCCCCACAGCCACTCCCGTATTTATTGTTGGTTGATTTCTTGATAATTGCCATTCTTTCTGGCAAAAGATGAAATCTCTGCATTGTTTTAATTTGTGTCTGTCAAATGACCAGTGATGTTGAACATGTTTTTCACATTTATTTGCTGTTTCTACTTCATCATCTGAGAAGTGTTTACTCATTTCAGATGTCCATTTTTGGATTAGGTCTTTAAATTTTGGGGGTCTTGTTGTTTTGAGTGCTTATTATACATTCTATATTTTAGTTCTTTGCCTGAAGAATAGATGGCAAAATTTTTATCACACTGTTGGTTGTCTCTTCACTCTGTTATTGATTTCTTTTGCTGTGTAAGAGGTTTTAAGAATATGAGATACCAGTTATTGATTCTTTGTAATATTTCCCATGTTATAAAGGCTTTGTTCATAGTCTTTACCTAAGCTCATCTCTTTAAGAGTTCTATATTTTCTCTTTTCCAGCAGATTTAGTGTTTATGTTTTAATATTTATATCTTTATCTATTTTGATTTTTAGTTTCGTGCATAGTAAGATACATGGGTTCAGTTTTAGTCTTTGGCATGTGGAAAGCCGGATTTTTCCAGCACCATTTATTAAAAAGGCTATGTTTCCCCCAGTGAACATGTTTGGCCACTTTGTCAAAGAAAAGGTGGCTGAGTGTGTTTAGAATTGTTTCTGCATCTTCTAATCTGTTTCACTGATCCTCAAGTCCTTTTTTTGGGTTTTTTTTTTTTTTTTGCCAGTACCATGCAGTTGTTATCACAATAGCTTTGTAGTGTAATTTAAAATCAGAGATTATGATGCCTCTTGCCTTGCCTTGCCCAGAATTGCTTTTGCTACTCTAGATCTCTTCTGGTTCCAAACAAATTTTAGGATTGTTTTCTCTAATTCTGTGGGATATTCTGTTAGAGTTTTGATCATATTAAATCTATATAACAACTTTGGGAGTATGGTCATCTTCATTATGTTGGATCTTCCTACCCAAAACCAAGGGATATCTTTCCATTTTCGGGTAACATCTTCAGTCTTGTTTTTCCAGAGTACTGCATTTTTTCAGTGTAAACATTTACTTCCTTGGTTAGACTGATTCCTAGGTAGTTCATTTCTCCTCCACTATTGTATAAAGTATGGTTTTCCTTATTTCTATTGTAAGGGATGGCAACTCAGCATTTTAAGTATATTTTAAGTATATCAACTAAACAAATATACCCACTTAAATTGGAAGCCAAAAGTAAATTTATCAATTTTTATCTTCACAGACCTAAAATTTTTATTTCCCTTTTTTGCCTTGTTTCCATGCTAAGTTTTTAAGTTAGAAATGCATTTGCTTGTTTAGATTCAAGCGGGATTCCCAAGGCAGTGAAAGTGAGGCCTCAGTAAGCTCAGCTATTGTGAAAACCTGTATTAACAGCATTACACATAAAACTCAAACAGAGCAAAAAGGAAAGAGAGAAATTGTTGAGTTTGAGCAAAGCAGTCGCTTGGGCCTTTGTAAAAATACAGATGGAGATACCTTGCTGCTGCTGTTTTTCCTGATTGATCCATCCCGGTTTGGCACAAGTTACTGGCTTGCCTTTTGCTGCCTTACACTTCCTTTTTGCAAAATAGAACCAAGCATCAGATAGTATTGTAGTTTAGAGACTCTTGAAAGGCCTTATCTCTGTGGCAGGGGGAGAGACAGACAGACAGACAGACAGAGGCAGAAGCAGAGGCAGAGAGGGAAGAAAGGTTGAGCATAAGGGACCTCCTGTCACTTGCTGCTTCCCTGCAGGTAGTTATCAAGATCACAGAGAATTTGGTAATCAAATGCCAAATTCATGCCTTTAGCTGAATAAAACCAACCGAGAGGTGAAAAAATTTTTGGATGGTAACCCAAAGGTATGTCTCCATAATTTGAGAAACTTGGAAGACCACTGGAACTGAAAGACTCCCACAGGAGATGTAGCCTTATCGGGGCATTCCCCTGTGGGACTGGAGACCGTGAGACTCTCTTGTCCATATGTCCTGGCCAGTTCAGAGGTTTTCCAAAGGACAGAGCAAACACCCTGCCCAGCATGTGCAGAAGTCCCCTGCAGAACCCAGCCCTGCAGAACGCCTGGGGCATCGGACAGACCTACACTTCCCGGTTGCACCTGGGAGAAGTGAGAAGCTGGTCTTACTCATCCCAGTCTGGCTAATGCAGTGTGAACATCAGCAGGAAATGGCAAATGACCTCCTGGAGCTCCTAAGGAAGAGTGGAAAAGGCGAGAAGCAAGACTAAGCAGGTAAAAAAAAAGAGGTGGGGACCCTGGAGTCCCCTGACACCTGCACCATGGTAGGCATCAATGCTGGGACCAGAAGGAAAGGAGGCAGGGGCATGAGCTCTGCTGGACAGGTTTACTTCAGAGTGAACTCTCAGTTACACCAGTGGATGGTGCGGCATGTGAAGCTGCCAGAGGATGTCATTGTCTCTGGCCCATTGCTGTACCTGGGCCCCTGTCAGATGCTCTTCCTAGTGGCATCCCACACACAGCAGTCAGCTGTTGCAAAGCCTTAATGGTATGAGCTTGGTCGGCAGAGGGCACAGGCTAGGTGAAGCCTACAGCTGTGGCCGTATTCACTGCAGTAAAAGCTTAGCTGTGTCCCTTTGAGGCAGAGTCCTGTATAATCCACCTGCCATTGCTAGAGAAGGTGGGCACTGATGGTGAGTGCTGCAGGTACCCTCCTCCTCAAGGAAGTCAAATGAACACACCAGGGACACGGCTTTACTGCAGCCTTTGACTCAGCAGGAGACCAGTCCAGGTGCAACGGCTGTGCTACAGCTTGTGTGGTGCAGGGCCCTCCACATCCTAGTTTCTTGTGAGCCAAGGCATGACTGCAGGTGGCCCCAAGAGAGTGGCGACCCTTGTCGAAGCACATGCTGTCCTTTCCTGACTAGAGGAGAAGCTTTGCCCTGAAATCTGGTACACTGCATGGTTAGTCTTGGCCATGCTCCCCTAAGTCTTGCCATAGACCAGCACCCCACAAAGATCAGTCCTCCATCTGCCAATCCCGAACTGCTCAAGCTGGCAGCCCGAGTGTCAACTCCATAAAGATGCCCCATAAAGATTCACACATGCAGGAGCCCTTCTTTATGCATCACAAACAACCACACTGCCCGCCACTCTGCCCATTGGCTGACCTGCTTGTTCCAGTTTCAA
The DNA here is from genome assembly GCA_004027595.1 of Dinomys branickii. Lineage (NCBI taxonomy): Eukaryota > Metazoa > Chordata > Mammalia > Rodentia > Dinomyidae > Dinomys > Dinomys branickii. The sequence continues at coordinate 40,433 of PVLD010003523.1, read as the reverse complement.
ACCAGAGCAGTTCCATACTGGGCTGGACAGCAACTGCTATTCATTGTGGGGCTGCACCATGGCTAGCCCCACCAGTACAGCAGGTATCAGCCGGAAATCCCTCTTTCTCTTCTGCACGGGGACTAAGGGTAATGCCCTATAGTCCAATCTCCCAGTTGGTTTCCTGGGCTGTGTACATCACCGGTGCCCAAACTGTTGTCAGTTCAGCAGCCAGCAGACTGGCTGAGGAGGCCCACTGCTGGAGGTTCAACGTGTGAGGGTGCGGCTTGGGCCACCCTACTTCTGGGCTGGGATGTCCGCATCAGTACCAGCCCTCTATCTGGTATTTTGCCTGCACTCCGCTGTCTGTTGTGCTGCGATTCTTTCACAGGCATGCAGAGCAGCGTACACTGCTGCAGCTGTCTCTCAGTCAGAGAATACCAGCTCTCAGCTCGCTTCCACAGCTGTGACCAAAGCCCATCAGGGAGCTCCCACCTCCCCTGGCTTTGCTGCGGGGCCCAGCCAAAGCCATCATCATCTATGCTCATTGTGAAGGTAAAGGGCAGGGTCAGGTCAGTGACTCAGGCGGCTTGTACCTGTGTGACTGACCTTACTGAATCCTGAACAGCAGCTTCTGCTGTACCTTTCCGGTCCCACGTAGCACTCTCCCAGGTCATCTGCTCTAAAGGTGCAGTAGTGCCTCTAGGCACCATATGAACATCCACCAGAAACCCAGCAAGCCCGCATATACCTATATTGCCATGGGTCTTATGCCTGTGATCAGCACACTGTCATGGGTCTGGGTTATGCTTGGATCTGACTGATAATGGCATCCGGAATTACTTCACGTTACCCAAGCAGATAACCCCCAATTGCCTTGTCCTTGCTCACAGCCACCCCACGTCAGCAGAGCTTCCTTTAGACTATGCACACTGCTTCTAAATCTGCAAGGCAATCAGAGATTAACAAAATGCCTTCAATATAATGAAACAGACACAGCATGTGGCACAAAGTTGAGCTACGCCAAGAGCCTTGTGACACCCCGAAGCTCACTGCCTGCCCTCCCAGGTGAAGGTAAACTGCTTCTGATTGTCAGATGTGATAGCAGTGGAGCAGGCATTCCCTAAATTCACATAATCGTATCTATCCAGTGTCAGGATGAAACGCTCCACCAAGTCTGAAATGCTGGGCACCGCTGCATGTGACAGAGGAGTCACTCTGCTCAGTCCCTGGTAATCCACAGCCCCTGTCCTACCTGGCTTCCACACAAGCCATACCAGGGAATTACAGGGGGAATGTGCAGGGCATGTCACACCCACTTCGTACAATTTCAAGGGAGTTTGTCCTATTTCCTGTTGGCCTCCAGGTAGCCGATACTATTTCACACACACAAGCTGCATAACATGTGCAAGAGTCAGTGGTGCATGATGTGGGTGTCCTTGGGCTGTGGTTCTACCATTCAAACTCACAAGAACTGTGTGGTGTCAAGCCAAGCCTCAGCCAGTATGTCCACACTCAGGATTTCTTCAGCAACAAGAAACATAAATAAGCACCCAATACCCAGTGTCACCTGGGACTTTTGGACTGTGATATACTGACCTCTGTACACTTCTGTGCATGCAAAAGGTCCTGTAAAGTGGTCTGGGTTGTCATACATTAATGTTGACTCAGCTCCAGTATCCACCAATGCTAGTACATTTTGGGGACCCATAAATAGTTCTACATTTGGCCTCCTCCCCTATGCACCACATTAATTGGGTGACTCAACCTGCCTCCTGCCTCCTAATCTGGATAAAAGAAAGCTAGTGTCACATCTTCCTGCTTCACCAAGGCTGCCTTTACCTCTGGGCGTCAGCTCATTGTTGGAATTGCTGCTTGGGGCACACAACTGCCTTGACAGTCAGCAGCACATCCGAAAGCTGCCACCTAACTTGCCTGCAGCTAGGCTAGCAGCCAGCAGGTCCAGACCTGGCGTCACCCAGCCTTCCACTAGCTGCTCTCCTGAGGCACCCCCCTTTCCTTCTCTTTTGCTAGTACAGTGTTTGCAGGTCTAGTCTTACTTGGATACTTCATTCCCTCAACCCCCAGCTGGGTGAAGACATCTATATAATCATGGGTGGGGAGGTTTCTAAAGGGGGCTGAAGGGCTGCTGGCCAGCCCGCCGAGCAGGATTACATCCGCTCTGCATGCCATCAACAGCAGTCCCTCATCTGGTCTGCTAGTGCAGTGTGGGCACCATTTGTTGCATGCCCATCTCTCAGAGCACAGTTACTAACCCTCGGTTGGTTGTCCACTTGTGACTTGCTATAGCAGGCCACCTGGATTCCCTAAACCACACAAGGCACTGCCATCAGCCAATTTATCACAGGATGGTAACCCGCTGCTGGGGCTCTCTTTTGCACATCCTGCAGAACCTGTCTCATAGAGGGGGTGCTGCTGGCCATGCTGGCTACTTAGGACACTTCCTGTGAGCTCAGCTGTGTTTTCAGCCCCACTGTGCAATAGCCATAGCAGCCATGTAGGCACAGTTTCACCCACCTTTTGCTTTAACTGGTCTGCCAGCTTCCACAACTCCAGGGTTATGTAGATCGTGAAGGTGCATGCCAGGTAGAGGTGAGCAGTCTTCCTGGCCCTCCTCCTTGGGCTAGGGCTCGCTTTAGCTCCACCTTGTGGTAAATAGCAGGCCTGGTACGCAAAACCAGGGGATTGTCTTGGGGATTCTCCCAGACCTGAGAACTTATACTTCCAGATATGCTGCCAGAGAAGACCGTGCTTCCCGTGCCTCTCAGCATGATCTGCACAGCAGCCAGCCACGGCTCCAGATCCTCCTCTGTCCACTGCGGCACTTCTACATGCAGGATAAGGTCATCCACCTCTTGCCCCACATGGTGGAAGAGAATAAAGAACAGCCAAGCTGCCCACTCTGCCATCTCATGGTGAGGGGAAAGGATTTGCCTGTCACTTCTAAGCCTTTCAGAACATCCCTGTGTCCCAGACAGACATTTCCCAGGCCTCTGAAGCCTTCCAAGCAACCAAGAAAGTGCCTACAGCGTGAGACTGGGGGATGCATGTCAGCAGCTCCCTGGAGCTCTGCCTCCCTGTCACCTCAGCATCCTGCCAACTATGCCACTTGGGGCTAGGGGCGCGTGGTCCAAGAGTTTTCCTCTCCTGAGTGTGAGGTCCTCAGGGAAAAGGAAGTATGAGGAGTCCTCATCAACAAACAGCAGCAGAGCAGAAAGAACAGCGCAGCTGCCTCTTTATTGTTTAGTCCTTATGCGTGCTATCACAACATGGTTACATTCTTGTATATTGGTTAGCTCTGTAGCACATGTGCAGTTGTCTAATGCTAAGTCACGGTTGTATAAGTGCATCCTGCTGTTTGCCTGTGCTAGGTAGTATGCTCACAGCCTCAGGTGTTCTCAGATGCCTCAAGCTTTCAAGTACTCCACAGTGGCCCCTCAACATTATTACTCAGAAGTACAATCTGCATGCACAACTTCACCTCACAACTGCTATGAGGAATTTGGGTTGAGACACTCCTCACTTAGGCATGAAAGCTAATATTTTATTGACACATATGTAATATAAAATACAATCAAACATTTCCTCTTATAGAAAGTTGTTATGTTTTCAGACATTCCAAACTCAAAGCCGCCTTATGTGGAAAAAAGGGTGTTCTTTAAACTTGCAAGATTAAAGTTTGTTACCTTTAATGAAATTCAACCAAATACTATAGACTTACTTCAAAATCTAAATCAGCTATTATTAATAAAGTGTTTTAGGACAAGTTTTGGAACATGATGAGAGTGAGAATATATATGAAGTTCTATACCATGAAAGATTAATTTATGAAAGGTGGTCATGCTCTCTGTATTAGCAAAGTCTGGAATTGTTGGAAGAGAAGCAGTGTCTCAAACACTGTGAACAACCTCCTTCCACAGCACTTCAGAGGGGAAATAGACAAGCTGGTTGCAAATAATGAAAACTGCTTCTCAAGAAAGCAGCTGTCCCTGAGCAAACCCTGACTCACTCCTTGTGGCTGCCTACTGCTTAGCCTGCTACCTTCACCTCTCACCCCACAGAAGCTTCTTAGAATCTGGTTACAAAAGGAGGCACTTGTCTAAGGCAATTATCAGAGAAATCTGGCACAGGACAGAGTGGCGAGAAACCTGCCTACTTTTGCTTATCTATATATTTACCAGAGTTTTGCTTACTCCTGGTTTTAGTTATTCCACCTTTTTCTATCACATACGTCTTGATCAATAATTAATCAATATTTCAAAATTGTCATAGCAGAGTCATTTTCTCTGTTACCTCATTTCTCCTTTGATATATCATTTCTTTTCTGATATCGTGTTTATCACTTAGGTATCTTCATATTCCCTATACAGTTTTGCATGCCATACTAAAATTTTTTCTATACTCATCTCTATAGTTGGAATTACTTTGATTTCCATACCATTGTATTTGTATTTTAAAATTTGTCGCTATTAGATTTTTGAAGTTGTGCTTTGTATATTTTCTGAAAACTTAACTTATTTAATTTTGTAAATGTACTTTATCTTCAATGTTTTATTTATATATATTGTTATCTATGTACATTTACTGAGCTGTATAATTAATGATTACAAACTATAAAGTTATACTCAGGTAATTTTTAAAAATGTATTTTAGACTGATAAAATTTTAGTGACATATGGACTTTTTTGCTCCATAATGTATCTTGCAGATAATCCTATGGAAAAAAAAAGACATAGCCAAAACCAGTAATGAATATTCATTTCAGAAGAATATATATGAGTAAAACTTGCAAAAAAACTTCCTGATCTTAAAGGATTGGTAAATAAAATACAATGTATTTACAATATAAAAGTAATGTCATCATTTATAAGGCATATTTAGATAAAATTGAGTAAAATATTAAAATGCTATGACATCATGTCAAATATGAGACAAATATTGAATAAAATATTGAATATTCAGTAGTTATAAATTTTTAAAAATCAGATGCATAATTTTGAGTCTACTAAACTGAGGTATTAAAACAAGGTACTCTGTTAATAAAGCATTTTTGTAATGAAGAAATATCATGTGATTTTTATTTGCTGATTTATACTTTCTTGCATGTTATTTTTCATTTCTCCAATAAACGTACTTTTATATAAATGAGAAAAATTATTTTTTAAAAGATTAAAATCAAGTTTCTGTGCTCTGTTTGTCTGTAGAGAGTAGACTAAAGCTTTAATCCTGCAATATCTAATCACCTGAGAGATGAAACATTAACAAAATAATGTCCTATACTCCTATCAACTGCATTAATTAAAACAATTTTATTTAAAGTGACAGAAATTCAAAATGTATCATAAGGACCCTGATTAATATTGGCAAACCCAGTGATTGGGAAATGTAGAAAGCTCATAGAATCATGCAGAAAAAATATCTCCTGTGTTTCTTTCCTGCTTCTTTCATTCTGCATTATTGTCTTCTACAGATGGCTGGCGTTCCCCATGGGACAGAACACAGAAACACCATATTGTCTTAAGTTTCTCATCTTGATATTGTTGGCCATTTAGGAAGAACATAATTCTCTGGCTCAACTTCTCAATTCAGAAATATTTTACTCAGCCTTGTTTGGGTAACTTTCAATCATTCATGGCAAGAGGAAAATTAACAGAGAAGCTTAAAATCTTACTTACGAGCCAGAGGTACAGCTCAACAGCACAGCACCTGCCTCGTAAGTACGAGGTTGTAAGTTCAATTCCCAGTACAAAAAATACATATATACTTACAAAACTGAAAAAAATCAGAGAAAGTAATTCTCAGAAATGGGAGTTCATAGGAAATGCAATATGTCTGGAAAAATAACAATCAAACATGAATTTATTAAGATACTGTACCCATACTATCCGATATGTTAAATGAAATGTTCTATAGCATAGAACAGCTGCTTTTTATCTGTGGGACCTTAGTGGATGCTTAAAACCACTTGTAGAACTGAAGCTCTATGTACGTGTTGTTTTTTCACACACACACACACAGATATACTGCCTTTTCCATCTTAGGTATTTATTACATACCAGTGATATAACTTTTGCAAAACTAGCATTCTTTTTCCTTTTCACAATTTCACAAAATGAAGATTCATTCTTACCCTAGATTTTATCAACCTTTATTCTTCATAAAGTTGAAAATTTTCTCGTTCCCATTAAAGGAAGTACTTCACAGATTCTCTTTGTCTTATCTGAATTACTAGTATGACCACTTTTGTTTTTTGAGGCTATTAAATAAAAAACAGTTGCATGAACACAAGTACAACTTCACCACATCTGTCAATCTACTAACAGAGATAGCCACTAAGTGACTAACAGGAGGGTAACATATACAATTTAGGTACACTGGACAAGGTGGCAATTAATATCCCAAGGGACACTGAGTCAGATATTACAAGATTTTGTCACAATACTCAGAAGAGTGCACAATTTAAAACGTAGGGGTTTTTATTTCTGGAATTTTACTTTTAATATTTTTAGACTGAAATTGACTATGGGTACCTGGAATTACAGAAAACAAAGCTGCATCTAAGGAAGGACTATATCCTGTAAAAAATTTATTTAATCACATAGGCCTATTCATAATAGTTTTTGAAAACCATTACCCTACATATATATTTATAAGATACAAAGTATGTTTACTGCTGAGATGGTACATTCTTCAGAAAAACTCTGATAGAAATATAATGTGAATTACACAGGTAATTTTGTTTTCTACTATACACTTTAAAAAGTAAAATAAAATTATCTTATGAGTATATTTAATTTAGCACAACAGATACTAAATATTATTATTGTGGTGTGTCATGCTAGCTACATTTAGAGTGTTCAACAGTATCCACAGCTAATGCCTACCTTATTAGACAGATGGCTTTACGATATAAGGGTCTATGTATATCAGTGCATGGAATACGTGCTCTCTCTCTATCTTTGTGCATACTATATAAATACTAAATAGTTATTCTAAATTTCTGTGCCAGTATATTTGTTCATTTGTAAAAGTTGTAGTTATGTTATGCATAATATTTAATGACACCTTTTTTTTTCAAAAAAGTACACACTGTTAAATGATATGTTTTAACCAAGCATAGTAGTGTGTACCTATTGTCCCAGGTATTAAGGAGGCTGAGGCAGGAGAATCACTTGGGCATTGAAATTTGAGGCTGTAGTGTACTATGCTGGTAACCTGTCCGTGCTAAACTTGATATCAATATGGTGAAATTCCAGGACCTGGGTATCACTGGGTTGCACACACTCTTAGTAGGCAGGTCCCTGTGAGTAGCCACTGCACTCCAGCCTGGGCGTTGTAATGAGAGCCATGTGAAATGCAAGTGTGTCTACAGGTATGTCCTCATGGGTGCACACACACCCCAGTGCCTCATGGTGAAGACCCAGAACTGGGGTGAGCCCTATAGAGATTTAGTTCTGTGTGATTCTCAGGGAAGTAAGAATCTAAGCTTATTTGCACAAATTAATTAATATAAAAAAGAATTCAATCAATAGCAGAAACATCATTGAGATAATGAAGTAGGTAATGGATGAAATAACTTTCTGATTTGCCTCCAGTTGACCTTAGTAGTAATTCAACAAAGTTGCCTTTTATTTTACCAGGGAAAACTTGTATACATAAAACAGAACATTTTAAGGAGCAGTATCCAACAGAAATCAGAAGTCAGTTCAAGGGAACATAAAACTAGCTGCTGTACAACGTTTTCCTCTAAGGAAATATTCCAAATCCTGCCTATTCCAAAGATGCTTTACAAGCAAACATAAGTGAATTTGAACACTTGCTACAAGCAAAATCAGGAGATCTTATGGTCAAATCAGAAATATAAAATGATTTTTCACTCTCTTAATGTTTATAAAATGCATAAGGAAAAAAAAACCTTTAAAGCACTCTTCTCATTTATCTCAAAATGTCTGCATTAGCCTTGAAAAACCTATTGCTTTCCCTGGAGAAACTTTTTGAAATCGTTTCTGTGGAACTCTTGAAAACTTATTACAGGTTGTTGAGAATCACACCGACAGTTCGGAAGTCTTGCACATCAGTAATATTTTAGGGTCCCTTCTTGCTTGAGATGAATGAGGCCCAAGAGAAGTGCAAAATAAACTCCTAGGAGGACCTTGCAGAATGCCTCCAGCCCTGTAGAACAGCGACGGGCCAGAGGAAGAGCCATTGAAGTCAGGGCTGCGGGGACTCCGACCCAGCACGGCTTGCTGCTAAAAGTGTTGGGATGAATGTAAGCAAGAGTCAGCTCTTGGGGAGAGCAGGGACTGCTCACAGCCCTTAGACCGTCTTTGCTTCCCTTCTCAGTCTTTACCCATGAAATAGGACACTTTCAGTTGGGAAGAAACAAATACACTTACAGGAAGAGTCTCTGCCCTACCACAGCAGTACATTAAACAACTGCATTAAAAGGGACAGGTTAAACCTGGAAATCATTTTTAATATAATTTCCTTTCTCAAATACATAATTGGAGGAATGGCAACCATTAGTGCATAAGAGCAGCAATGTCCTTTCAGTTAGCAATGCAACGTACTCCTCTGCTACCTACCTGGGAGCACAGAACAGTGAACTCACGGGCTGTCAGGTCCTGTCTCGGTAGTAAAGAGGCTTTTCACTCATCAAGGGATATTTGGGTATGCATACACAGGTCTGAAGACTTAGTTAAGGTGTTTAAAGTTCATTGAGGATATTAATTGTGCACTACGTATCGACCAAATTAGTAAATATTTAACTTATAAGTAAGAATGCAAAAGTCATTAATGTTTCTCAGTAAAAAAATATTAAGGAAAAATAAACTTGTAAGAACAAATAGCCACAAAACTAAATAAATAAAATACATAAAAATTAATTTTACCAAGGAGATGAAAGATCTCTACAATGAAAACTATAAAACATTGATAAAAGAAGTTGAAAATCATACACACAAACATACACAAAATGGAAGCTATGTCATGTTAATGGGCTGGAAGAATAAATATTGTTTAAATGTCCACGGTATTTAAAGTGATTCCATTTCAGAGCAATCTATCCAAGGACATTCTTCACAGAAATAGAAAAAAAATCCTAGACTTTATTCAGAACTTCAGAAGACCTCAGAAAGTCTTGGTAAAATTAATTTTTATGCATTTTATTTATTTAGTTTTGTGCCTATTTGTTCTTACAGATTTATTTTTCCTTAAATGAAAAGACTGAAACTAGAGATACCACATTAACTTCACAACAGACTACAGAATTATAGCATACAGAGAAGCATACTCATGGGCCAATGGAACAGAACAGTGAAGCCACTAATTAATTAGTGAGTAATCCATTTCTAATTTGTTCTTGATAAAGACACCAAGAACATACATTAGAGATAGGAAAATCTTTTCAATAAACACTGCTGAGAAAATGGGCTGTTTATCTGCAGAAGAATGAAACCAGATTCTCATATCTCGTATACACAAAGCAAATCAGTGTGGATCAGAAACTTAAATATAATACCCAAAAGTAAGAGACTATCAGAAAAAATACAGTGGCAACTCTTCAGGGTATTAGAATTACAAAAATTTTAGGGGTTATACCCACAAAAACACAGGAAACAAAAGCAAAAAATAAAAAACAGTCAAATGAAGCTGGATGTGTTGGCACACATCTGTAATCCCAGCACTGGGGAGGCTGAGGCAGGAGGATCCTTGCACATTCAAGGCCAGCCTGAGCTTCATGGTGAAACTGTGGCTCAAAAGGACAAAAAAAGTCAAATGAGATTATGTCAAACTAATAGCTTCTGCCCAGCAAACAATCAACAGAGTGAAATTTTATAGAAAAAAATATGACATTGGCAAGCTATTCTTGCTCTGCTCTGCACCTCTGCGCCCCTGCACCCCTGCACGTGTTGAGCTCTGCTTTGTTTAGGATCTCATTATGTAGTTCAACCTCACCTTGAACTCTCTATGTAGCTGTCTTGGTTACTTTTCTCTGGTTGCTGAGACAAAACACCCAACACCCAAAATGAAGGAAGGAAGGGTTTATTCAGCTTATAGTTTGCGGATGTTTCAGTCCATACTTGGCTGGTTCTGAGGCAGAGTGGCACATGGCAGAGGGCAAACTGTTCATGGCAGCAAAACAACCAGCAAAAAGGAGGAATGGTGGGCAAGCAACCTCTTTCCTTCCCTTACATTGTAAACAGGCTACCTCCACCCAGGGGGTGTGTAGCATTCACATAATTTCCATGCCCTCCTGTTCCACAGGCTCAGGCTGTATATGAAGTAAGCATCCTGGCTTCCTCCTGAGTCACTCAGCCAAACCTCTAGACTCCCCAAGTTGACACATTGTATCAACCATAACTGTAGCCCAGGTCTTGAACTCATGGAAATCCTCCTGCCTCAGTGGCCCAAGTTCTGGGATTACAGGCATATGCCACTATGCCTGGTGCAAGCTATTCATCTCACAGTGGATTAATACTCAGAATATGTTACATGTTGAAATCAACAACCAAAAATCGATATAAAAATGAGCAAGTGATCTTAATAGATATTCCTCAAAAAAAAAAAAAATACAGCCAGGCATTATGGTGCGTGCTTGTAAATCCGGCACTCTGACAGGCTGAGGCAGGAGGATCTCAAGTTTGAGCCCAGCCCGGACAATTTAGCAATATAGTACTAGCCTGTTCTAAAAATAAATGAATAAAAATAAAAAGGGTTAAAGATGTGACTTAGTGCAAATGCCTGAGGCTCTATCCCCTGTACTGCAAAAAGGAGTGCGAATGGTAGACAAGGTTTCTAAAATACTCATCATCACTAATCCTCAAGTTCTAGAGGAAACAATATCTATTTTACACTTCCAAAGTATTTGAAAAGAAGATTGCGAATTCTTCCAACGCAAAGATATAAGTACTTTCAGTGAGCACATTAAGCATTCTAATTTGATATTGTACATTGTACAAGGTATGATCAAAGATACAGTGAGTGTTTAAATTTTTGAATATTGTTACAGTAAGAGATATATTGCACTAGTCCCACTTAAAGTGCTCCTCTCACTTCAAACACAATTACCATCCTTGACACTTTCTGAAGCCGTTCTGAAGGTTTCTGTTCATGTATTATGCTGTTGTGGGAGTCACTATATCCCAAATTAATTAAAAACATGTACCTTACATCGCCATTTTGACTTTGGGCAAGAGCCAGGTGTTACACCGTGCCAGGTCTGGTGAGTAAGGGGTGGGCATGCTTTAACGTTTCTGTTCCTCATTTTTACTCTTCCTTCTCCACGTGATGGCACGTGGCAGCAGCATTCACCCTGTTTTTGATCACATCTCAAAAAACACACACAAAGAGGACTCCCAGAGCTGCTCCAGTACGTGTCAAAAACAATGAGATAAATGTCTTCAAAGCAAGCAGTAGTGTTTTCAGGGAGATTGGTGGCAATGCGTCTGTTGTGGTCTGTGTCTAGATGTCCCCCCAGCAGCCTCATTCAGTTGGAGGAGGCCTGGATCTAGCTGTGACTGAGCCAAGCCCCAATGCTGGGACCGAGGGTGGGAGCACTACGCCACCTTAGGGCAGAAAACCTGCAATATAATGGACAGAAACAGCCCTACCCCTCGCTCTCCCTTGTTCCCTTACTACAGCCTGACAAACAGTTCCGTGTGATGCCCCCCGCCAAGCCAGCCTACCCTGGAGCCAGAAAATTGTGGACTAAAACCGTTACAGACTATGAGCCAAATAAACCTTTCCTCCTTCAACTTTGGGTGTGGGATCTTACCGATGAAAATTTGGGGTTAACAATGAAAAAAGTAACTAAGACAGTGTCTTTTAATGTAATGACTTTTTAAAATTTAAACTTCCACTATACATGTTTAAAATATAAACATTCACTATACATTTCCGTTATATCTCATATATGTGAAGGAATGTTGTATTGTAGCGCATGAATATGTATACTTATATATGTATGTCAATTAAAATTTTAATTTCATGAAAAAACTGTTCTCAAAACTCAATAATATTTTAATTTTAAACTAGACCTCAATAAAACAATATATCGTTGGCATACAATAATTGTCAAGAATGTAAAGTATACTCAAAACAACTTAGAATAACCTCTCTCTCATAATGAAGGAATTAAAGCTCATACCAAAGCCAGGCAAGACTATTAGAAGACTGCACAGTTTTTATTTAATATATTCTTCCTGTACTATCTTTTCTGTAGCATATTGCTGAGATTTCATGCTTGCCTTTTGATTCTGTGCAGTTCCCCTTAGATATATGATTATATGACTTTACAGCCCTGACCGCGGACAACCATCGCCTTTCCATTTCTCGACAATATTACAGCACAGGCCTTCCTTGTGTAGGAGCTGCTCTCTGCACACTGCCTCTCCACACACAGGGCAGTCTGCACGCAGTGCTCACTGCACTCCTGCAGTCTACACTGAAGCTGCCCCCTACGCACTCTTACACATGCACACATGTACACACGCATGTGCATACACTCACACACATGTGCACACAGGTGCGTGCACACACACATGCGCACTTAAATCCATTCTCACAGAATTAGATTTTTTTGTCCTTTATTGCTCTTACGCCTTCTGAAGGCACAGCTTTTTTAAAAATGGAAATTGCCTAGTCCATTTTCCTTAAAAGTTATGTGCCAAGCTATACATTTTCCTCATACACAATCCCATCTCAATTTTCCTTCTCCATCCCCACCTTTCAGGTCAATAATTTTTGTAACAACATTTTTCTCCTTTTTTCCGCATAATGTAAAGAGCTACTTACTTTCAAATGAAGGAGGATCGTTTCAGCAAAAACAGCTTTCACATGCACTGTCACCAGAAGGACCATCGCATAAGCAATATTTTCAAGTACTCTTTTTCAAACTACGTGACAATTTAAAATAAACCTCTTTTTCTTCAGCGCTGGAAAAATTGATTTACATTTCTTATGCATGTTTGCAACTCAGGGCAGGTGAGTTACAGAGGCACAGTACATCCTGTCTTCCTATGATAACTGCACAGCTGGTCACATATCTAAAGATCTGGATTTTAATTAAAGGTCCTAAGGTTTTCTTCCTTAAGGAAGGTTTTGAAAAATTTATAATTTTACTAAAGCAATATAAGAATTTCTTTTCTAGAATAATGCTTTTGGTCAACACTTGACAATTTTGTGAAGTGTTTTATAAAGAAAAAATTAACTTTCCCCTGAAGATAATTTAAAAATTGTGTATTTCACTAGTAAATGTATGCATAAGATGCTTTTATACCAATGCTTCTTTGTTCTCATTGTCCCTGTGAAGTTCATAAAGCAGACACGACACATTCACCTGTTTTTGAAAAGTGAAGAAAGTCAAAATAAGTGAAACTCCATGTGGTAACTTGTCCAGAGTGGCACAAATGTTGGAGGGTGCAGACAGACTTCGACTCCAGGATTAGCACATGCTCAGTCTCTCAGTCATACTCCCTAGTCCCCCAAGTTAGTTCAATTCTCACAGTGTATGAGACATTATGCTAAAACTCAGAAGCAATATATTCATATGACAGTCAGTAACCACAAAAAAATTGTTCTTAATGCTAGTGGGTGAACACAGTTGGGAAATATTTCAAATAAAAAAGCACATTTTGGCTTATTCCTGAAACACCTTTAAGTGTCTATCAAATATATGGTATTCTGGATGGTCAGGAAGAAAGCAAGGGAAGAAATTGAAGAAGTAGAAAGAAGATCAGGAGTAAGAGGGGAAGGAGAGGAAAACAACAACTTGTCTCACATGTTTGAGATGCAGAGCACAGGAAGCAGTTGGAATTGGGCTTGGGGCACAGAGAGAGCACAGGGACAGGAGTGGCAGGAAATGATATTTAAAGGGTAGGCAAATGTATATTTCTTCTTTTACATTTCTGTGTCAACTTGTGAGGTCCGGGCCCCTTTTCCTGGATCTGAGCGGACTCTGTGGCAACATGACCAATCAAAGAGAAAATGTCCTGCATGCAGCTTCCTAGAACAAGTCCCTGAGAGACCTCCCTGCCTCAGCTTGCCTCAAAACAACACAACTACCACTACGTGAGGCAACTCGTGGAGAGAAACACAGATGCCAATGTCCTTTGCTTATAACCAGTAGCCAACCTGAAGACCATCTAAAGGAACTGCTAGAAAGTGAACCCCTGAGTCCTGCACAGACTCAGCAACAAACCCTACTGAGAACAGACTGCACATACTCAGGTCCAGGTAAAAACTGTTGGTTGTTCTTCTCTTAAGTCACAAAACCCAGGTGGTTTGTACACAGCCACAGATAACTGCAATATGGGAGATTCGTAACAAGATTCATAAAAAGATCCATACTTGATGGAGAGCAGTGGGACAACTCCGTTTGATAACATAGAGAAATGATAAGAGAAGGAGGAATTGTTAAAATGTCCCACTAAACCACATAAGAGTCATTTTGGGGCCCAGATTATACAGCATGAATTTTAATGATTCCTAAAAGCATCAGCATTTTAGGAATGCACCCTATTAACCTATACTCAGAATGTGCCATAAAAACAATTCATACTCAAGAATACTTTACCATCATTGAATATTCTTGTCATAATGACAAGAAGAAATTTACATCCTAAGTAAAAGAAAGTGACTCTGAAATATGAAAGCTTACTCTCCTTCAAACACACTAACTTGAAAATGTCCTGAAAAGTCTACTATGAATGATTCTTTTTAATTCTGAGCTTTTCTCCACAGCACGTAATTTTATTATAGTACATATTCCTTGATTAATACACCTGAAAGACCTTTAGAAAAATAACTCTGGCTTACCTACTTCTATCTACACTTTTTTGGAGAATCCTCATGACATCCTTGGGTTTCTTTGTGGGATTTTGTCTTGCTTTTGCATTTTCTATTTCATGTGTTGAAAGTCCTTTCATTTCTGTAGCGGTGGATTGGTTATTATTAAATATTATCAGCCTTCCAATTTTATTTTTCCCCATAATTATAGTGTTAAAAGTGTTTTAAGAGCTGGGTGTGGTGGCACATGCCTGTAATTCCAACACTTTGGAGGCTGAGGCAGGAGGATCACTATGCATTCAAGGCCCACCTGGTCTACAAAGTGTGTTGAAGGCCAGCCTGAACTGAACAGTGAGACCCTGTCTCAGAAAGACAAAAATAAAGTGTTTTGAGTATTCTGGAAATTTCTGTTACTAAAGTGGGACCTTTTTTCCTGAACAGCATTGCTGGGCATGTCCGATCATCATGTTTTCATGCACGTTACGTTTGGGGGATGGTGATTCGATAGGTCAATATTGAAATCTTGTTGTACAGTAAACCATAATATCAGTAAACCTACGTCTCTTGATGCATCAAAGGGGATTTCACAGGCCTCTGGCAAAAGAGAAATAATCAGGTAAGCTCCAGGTAAAAGGGAAAAAAAGTTGTTTATCACCTCACTAGGAAATTATCTCCCGGGGCTCGGGGCGACATAAATCACAGCGCGCTCTCTGCCTCCGGGAAACGTAACCTGCTCTAAGAACAAAGGGTGCTGGGAATATTCTGTTACTGCTAAGCTGAGGAATGTACACGCTGGCAAAAATAAGTCATAAAGGTTGAATTAACAGCCATAATTTAAAAATCGGGAGCTTTCATGTAAAAATTATTCTGTAACTTCCCCTGAGAAAAATAAACAAACTTGCAGAAGTGGGCTCGCTCTCACAGGGCAATTCGTAGCTACAACCCCAAAGGACCGGAAGGAGGCGCTGCGCCCCTGCGCCCGCAATGAGGAGGTTATTATGTGTACGTTTTCCTGCATTAAAATTATGAGCAAGCAAAAATTCTTGTATTTAGGAAAAAAATAAAATCCAGCTCAAAGGGAAAACTCTTCCAGAAATATGCTAATATCTAGGCTGTTTCGCTCACTTATGTTACATTCCTGGCCCCCACAGGAATTTGAGTTTACTTCCACTCATATGCTAGTCAAAATGGATTATTTGATCTACCTGAAGGAACTGATAATATGTTAATTCCCATTTTACTCTCCCGTACAGAATTTTCTCACTGAAACAGTCAATCCAAGCGTCTTAGTGCCTGCTTTGAACCACCTCACCAGATGGCCGTCTATGGTTTTGGAGGGTATCGCCCCCTCCACAGGATCCCAGTCTGGGCCTTGCACTTCCCAGGTACTTGAAGGACTTTCCAGTGTCCGTCAGCTGACCCTGGCCTGCTGAGTCAATCAGTCCTTCCCAGCTATCATGATCAAAATTGTCTGTTGCAGAAGAAGTATGTGTTTGGTCCCACAGAAATCCTTTACCCCGCACCCAGCCACAGCTCCCAGGTTTCTCTCACAAACATCTTGCCTGAACTTAACAATCCAACAAAGGTCCTGCAAAAAGAAAGCTTCTTGTTATTAAATAAAGTGAGTTTTAACGTGAATTATTCAAGTAAATGTCTGAAATGTGTTTCATCTTGTTTTGTAAAAGTAATTCTGTAAACTTCGTGTGAAGGTGGGAAAATAGGGCCACATCTTGCAAGAAGAAACTATCACACCTCACAGACCCACCAATGTGAATGTTAGTGATTGCCTCTACTGCTGACAGTGACTTGGGGAAAGGAAAGTACCCTGAACTGTGCCATCTCTAAGGAGAGGCTCTGCTGTGAATGCTTGTCTTCAAACATCGTACATTGTCATCGTCTCACCAATGTGATAACTTGAAGGTGAAGAATGTGGCAGGTGATTAGTGTGTGAAGGTTCCACTCACATGAGGGGGCTTAGCTCTCTTTACCTGGGACTCCCTTCCGCCATCTGAGCGATGTCTAGAGGGCTCCGTCTATGAACCAGACTACAGACCCTCGTGAGGCACCTAAGCAAGCCTTGTCCTTAGACTCCCAGCCTCCAGAACTGAACGAAATGAGTTTCTTTCTTTAGAAGTCATCCAGTTTATAGTATTTTTGTTACAGCAATCCAACCAGACTGTTCTATAAGTCGTATCATTAATTTTAAAAAGCAAAAAAAATCCTAGTCTTAAAAAAGGTAGTCAGAAACAAAAGCAAGAGAGAGAGAGAGAGAGAGAGAGAGAGAGAGAGAGAGAGGGTCCCAGACATAGAAAAACAAACAGAAAGTATTAACCAGCAATCAACAAAAGTCCAACCAGCAATTAAGCTGTTTTCAGTTTGGGGCTGTACTGTTAGGTAATTAACATCTGTTTCTTGACTACCTAGGTGGAGGCAAGTTAATGACACTGTTGACAGGCCCTTATCTACTTTCTTTCCTCAGAAGTGGTTGTTGTGATTTCCTCTGGCCTAAAGGCTGAAGAGAAGCTGGCATCTGTTTCTAAGACTCTATTGAAGCTGCAAAATGGAAAATAATAGCCTAATTAAAGGAAAGGATTTTCCGCCTGTCCTGAAGCTGCTGGGAAGAATGCAAACCATTCATCGGAGTGTTCAAGTTTTTATGCAGCAGAACAGATGATGGATAAAAGTTCAGGTGCTCTGTAATTAGTGCTGGGCAAGTGCTTCTGGCAAGCATCCAATTCCCAAAGACACAGCCTCGCTGAGGTCTGCCAAGCCGCATCCTTAGGAGCCCTCATTTTCCGTCCCTTCAGAAGTCTGAATTGTAATTGCTGTGTTATGAGACAAATGAAGGCATAATTTGCCTCCTTGCAGGGTACATTTCCAGAGAGGTTCCTCTCCAGTGTGAAGAGAAGGCGGTCCTAATTATTCCCAAATCATTGAGAGAAGCACTGATATTCTCTCTCTGTCTCTCTCTCTCTGTCTCTTTCTGTGTGTGTCTCTCTCTCTGTCTCTCCTCCTCCCGTCTCCATCTCCCTCTGTCTCTGTCTCCTTCTGTCTCCCTCTCCCCCCCTCCATGAAATGCACCAACTTTTCATTATTTATCACAGCCATTGATCATTCACATCACACTCTCTCAGAGGCTCAGATCACAATATCAGAATCTCCCAAGTTGATACTCAGAGTCTGTATTTTTATAATAAATTTTGTACATCTCTCTTCATGGGCGAATTGGAGACCCCCGATCCTAGGTTACATTTTTGCTCAACAAAAATGCATTGAGTACTTGTGCATTAACCTGTAGACATTATTTTTCAGCAATAAAAAGTACATTTTATAACCTCAGCAACTCTTTGAAAATGTAAACAATTAAACAAATCCATTATTACATATTTTGCTCATTTCTACAAAGGAAACAAAGATGTTACCATATGAAGTAACTTGGGGAAACGGGAAGCCCCTGGTAGGCAGATGAGTAAGGCCTTCCGTGAGACACATGTTGGCCCCCTTCCTAAAAAAGACTGATTCTCCACAATGTTAAAACCTTGGATCCGAAAGGTAAAATAGATACTATGAAAGTAAAAGAAACTGCTCAAATAGGAAGGAGCAACTTGGATGAAGGAGGGGAGAGGAAAAAGAAAGAAGGAAGAGGAAAAAATATGTATACGCAAACACAGGATAGCTAGGATAATTGTGTTGCTAATGTCTGTTGGTTTATTGAAAGGAGCTGTTAATGTGTAATTGTTTGATCAATGTTGCATGTCTATATCTGGTTATATGTGTAACCATTTTGAAGATAACATTATGTAATATAACAACCATTGTTATAACACTATGTAACACAACAGCCATTGTTAATCCCCTACTATCTTCTGTATAATTGTGTATTTCCTTCACTGTTTTTGAGATAACTAACAAATATGAAGATGATATTGTGTAAAACAGCATTCATTGTCAATCCCCTCCTCTCTTCCCCACAATTTGCGTATTTCCTTATTGTTTTTGTGTTATTCATGTTTATATTCTTTTATCTTTAAAATAAAAAATAAAAAACAACCATTGTTAATATCCTATCACCATGTTTTGAAATTCTATATCATTTTTTATTGTTCTCTATGCTGTTTTGTTTATGTATTTATTTTTGTTATTTTGGGGGTTTTTTCTTCTTTTCTCTTTAAGATGAAAAATAAAATTTATCTGCATATAAAAAGATGGCTGGGATACTTGTATTGCTGATATCTGTGATTTATTTCAAGGAAACATCACTGCTTAAAACTTTCTTTTTTCTTGACCAGTTTTGCACACTTGAACCTGGTAATCAGAATGACTGATCTGAAAACAGTATGCAGTATAAGAACCATGGTTGAACTCCCACCACCTTGTATGGTGAAGCGCTGCATCATTTCCAAAGTTTTTTTTTTTAATTACTTGCTACAGGCTTTGATTGTTTGATCAATCTTGCATTCTTATGTCAGGTGGACTGAGCAACTTCATTGAAGATAATAGTATGTAATATAGCAACCATTGTTAATTCCTATCATTTTGTTTTGAGATCATGTGTCTTTTTTGTTGTTTGTGTTGTTTTGATTTTGTCTTCATTGTTCTTTTGTTAGATTTTTTAATTTCTAAAATTAAAAATTAACATTAAAAACTTTGGTAACTCCCTAAAGTCCTAGAGCAGATCAAAGGCATGTCTAAGGAAATGTGGAATAATGCTGTTTTGTTTTTGTGTCTCCAGACATATACAAATGTTTTATTACATTTAATTCTCCCTAGCAAGGCTGTGAGGTAACCAAAGTAAATATTGTCATGCCCACCTACAGGTAAGAAAAACTGTGCCATTAAATAACTTGACCATGATCATAAAATGAATTAGTGATGAACCTTCACTTTGTTCAGAGGTCTTGTTTGACATAAATGGCACACATGAGGTGTAATTCAACAGAGACTCAAAGCAGAGACTATTTTAGAATATCCCAGGAATAATTTCCTACTGAGCAAGAGAAAAAGTTGTCTGAATGGAGCAAACTAACTTTGGTCTTTAAAATTAGTACTGACACCCAAAATTACCTTCCTGTTTTAGTCATATTAAAGTATTTGATCAATATTCTAGTTTCAGAAATTTTTCTGAATTCAATCTAATTTTTAACCTTCCTATTGAGCTGAAGATAATGTGACTAAATCCTATGAAAATGAACAATCCATGCTGCTACCTAATGGGTGAAAAACGTATCAGTTAACCTATATTATCCAAAATTAAATAAATACAAAGGAAAAAGTTAAATATGATTAGTTGTTCAACAAATATCTAATGAATACCTACTGCATGAAGGAAACTCTTCTGAAAAGGAAATCAACCAAAATGTTTTTAAGCAGGTGCTCTCTGAACTATTGTTTTAGTCAGACAATGAAGACAAACATATAAGAAATTAGAAGAAGGAAATTTCAGGTTAAAAGCAGACAATAGAGAAAGTGAAACAATAATAAACTGTATGATAAGGAGGAAAAACATGGGTATGGATTTTTTCAGGGTATACGAAATGATAAGCAGAAAAACAGCAAAAATTTTGAGATTACACTAGAGAAAATCCTTGTAACTTGGTGAGTGCTTAGAACTTCACTCCAAGGCAAGAGTGAGCAGTATGTCTGAAAGGAGGAATGGTACACTGTAAGCTCTAAGCTCTAAACACAGAAGAAATGCACCTAGATCACAAGGAATGTATAAAATAACTAACATCACTCTTGGCTTTATAATCCTTTAGTGTACTGATATTAATACAGATTTTATCTATCCCTAAAACTGAGAAATGTTTAAGGTTAAGAAATATCACACTTTGCCAAGACCCAGCACAATGATAATTGCATAAGCCCAAGTTCATTTTTAAAGGAGGCAGTCAGACTAGATTGGAGGTCTTATCGCCTCCTGCTCATGGCACTTGGGCAAGCTTTGTTCCTTATTCTTTTGTGATTTTTAACGTACAGTGTAGTGTCTGACATTCAGACTCCATGGTTACTGGGTGAGTGGACAAATAAATGACTCATAGATCACTGCTCAAGAATAACCAAGTTTGGTGAAATTTTGATTATTTTATACATATGAATTTTCTTTCATTTTTCTTGGAAATGCAGGATGGTTCCCCCAAATAGGTTGACTCTTCACTAAATTATGTATTGTAAATAGCATTCTCAAGCTATTATAGCCCATTTGAAAACAGAGGGATAAACTAAGAAATGAGTGTGTGCCTTTCTACCCAATTTTGCACAACATAAATAGGTAGGTGGGTGAGTGGGAAAGTAGTTAGGTAGAGAAATAAAGGCAGAGAGTCACACAGACACCAACATATGACATAGACATGGATGTGGACATAGACATGGAAAAACAGGCGGGTGTACACATACATACAAACACTGGTGTATCTACCTGATTTTCAATTTTAAATTCATTTTTTGATTAAAGAATAAAAGGGATTACATTTAGCAAAGATAAGTTAAAACTTTTATTACTTTGTGTCATTTTTTTGGTTTGAAATCAAAACATATTAAAGTATAGTAAATTATAACCCACTTAAATATAATTTATCACAAACTTAAGCAGTGATATAAAGTCATCTTGTCATAGAGATCAAGCTCCTTCTTACTAAAACTTCTTTCACATGACAGCTGTAATGTCTCTAATTATTAGAATATCTAGAAAACACTTTCATAGCTGAGGTTATGATTTTTCTTTTCTATGTGATGATTAAGTCTCTAGAAATTTATCATTATCTTCTATTTGCAAATAACTTGTAAGACTAAGAACATCGCCAAATTGAGAAAAAAATAAATGACAAAGTCTTGCTCAAGTAAAACATATTGAGATGGGAAATAGTTTGTGTTCAGAGAATGTTGATATCTTCCAATAGCAAATACAGAAAGATGTTAAGCTGTTAAATAGTTTCACTAGACGTTTATATGCCATGAAATTACAGATATCAACCTGGACTAGGATTCCCTCTGGCTGCTTTCTTGCCAAAATAAGGAGCAAACATTTTTAAAGGTAATTTTAGCTGTCCTCTCACCAATTCTCAAGTTGACAATGCAGCAGTAAACGGTTGAATATGTGTACGGGGCTGCAGACGTAGGAATTTGTAACCTCCAAAACACAGAGTGGAATAGAGTGGTTTTCCATCACCAAGATTCACTAAAGAAAAATACTTTCAAACAGTATGGCTTAGTGATGTTTTTAATGACCTTCTCAGACAGAATGCTTAAGAATAATTGTTAGTGTAGCAAACAAGCATCATTTTATATTTGAAACGATATGCTTCAGTGTGTGATGGATTTATTACAAAAATTGTTTCTTTCAATCCCTGTCACCTTGCTACAGGATTTTTGAAGGCCCAGTTACTATTACACTAAGCTTGATTGTGCTGTTCCAGCCAATGGAATGTTGTCAAATACTATACATGCAGAAGCTTCAAAGTGTGAAGTAGGAGTTGGTATCTTTGGCTACTTTTGGAAACACTTAATGCATTGCCATGTCAACAAGCCAGGGTAGCATGTGCGATGACAGAGATTACATTAGAGGTAGTGAAATGTGCTAGCTGAATTATCCAAGAACAATCTGCCACTTAAGCCAAAATTTACTATAGATAACACAGACAAGCTAAGAAGAGATCATCTGAGCTTGACCATGTTAGTAAAACCACTCAGTTGAATCAAGCACAAATTGCTGCTCTACAAAATCAGAAATTAAGAAAATTTTAATGTTTTAAAACACCAAATTTCAGAAAGTTTTGTTACAATGCAAAAATTAACCAATACATATGATTAAATTTCCTTCAGCAACTTAATTATTTTAATAAAGTATTTACTTGAACACATATGTAGCAGAATATACATAGGTGCTAGTGAATTATATTACTATTAAGAAAATTACATTATTTTATTCTGTAAAGTTTTAGATGTTTGTACATCAACCCATCTAGTGAGATTTGCACTATAAATTGCAAAATACTATATAAATTTCATTATTTTACTAAAAATAAAGTTTTATATATCCCATGATAATTTAAAAATATTTTCTCCCACCCCTTATTAAAGAGACCAACGTTCTATGCTGTGTTGGAATAAGAATCTTAAAAGTGTATGCTTCAAAAGTGAAGGATTTTAGGAGTAATACAGTTACATAAGGTAGAATTTTAACAGTAAAACAATCAACATTTACTTTTTGAGGTTTTTCTGAATAGACACCCAAATTAACAAGAAATTCTGGTAATAGACATTTATGAACATTTGATTTGTGGGCAGCAAAATTGTTATTTAAGAATGGCAGTTACTATTTGTTTTGTTTTCCTGATTATGGAAGAGACCAGAATGAAATTAAGTAACTTAAATGTTGATATTCCGTACTAAGAGATGTCGCAATTGTGTAACTTCACCGGTTATTGATTTTGATGAATATGTTACTTACTTGGGAAAAAGAATGCTCTGTAAGCATTTGCACAAATATGCCTGTATACACACATAAATTTTTTTCACAAAGAATGTATGCACATACCACCCTAAGAGGGAGTTTGCGAGACTCTCAGAGCTGAGAAGAGGAAGACTGCACATAGGTGACCACTATGAAATGGTACTGAACTGAGTTTGACAGTGGAACTTGGATTTGTAAGAACAATGAGCTCAAGATGAACTGGGTAAGGTTACAATACATGACAGGAAGTCTTTGAAATCAATGTGAACATCATAATGTGGCAATCAGTGTGGAGATTACTGAAGAAACTAGGATTAGAGGTCACTCTTAGCCCAGCTGTTCCCCTCTTACGTATTGTCCCAGAAGAAATGAAAACATCACACCTCAGTGGTATATGTGCACCCATGTATATAGCAGCACAATTTGTCATAGCTGAATCTTGGCAAAACCCAAATGTCCATCACCAGAGGAATGGATAAAAAAAGATGTGATATTTTTATACAATCAGTAATACTCAGCTATAAAAAAAGATAAACTTGAGACTTTTATAAGTAAGTGGATGCAACTAGAGACCATATTCATAAATGAAATAAATCAGAATCGCATTTCTAAACATCATATTGCCTCCCTAATGTAAGAAACGGAAAAGGTAAATAAAATCCAAAAGGGACAACAGGTATGGTGAAAGGGAAGGAAACTGCTCAAAAGGAAAGAACTGGGATGGGGAAAAGAGAAAAGAAGGAAGGGGAAATGCTATGTATCTATACACAAGAGAGCTAAGGTAATTGTATTATTATTTCCATTAATTCATTGAAAGGAACCATTAGTGTTTGTATTGTTTGGTCAATTTTGAAAGCCTGTGCCTGGTAATTTGAACAACTGTTTTGAAGACGACAATATGCAATAAAATAACCATTGTTAACTTCCTATCATCTTGTTTTAAAATTCTGCATCATTTTTGTTGTTTTTTATCCTTTTTGTCTCTTTAAAACAAGATTTTTTAAAATACATTGGACAATGTCAATGCATGGAAAATAAATAAAGCTTTGAGAAATGGAACTTTTACTTAAAAGTAACAATATAGTATAATTCTTTCTTCATTCTGGAATGCTGCAGTTGAGTGGAGCCTAGAGTTAAGGTTGCATAGACGTGGTATATAAACTCTCACTAGAGGCAGGAAGGCTGGCTGGTCCTCAGAAATGAGTTCAAATCAAAAACATAGGAAAACCCATTTCACAAGTACTCTCAAGGGTGCACATGGATTTGCACTTAACTGGTATAAACTAATCTATTGTCATTTCCCTTGACTCACATATTCTTACTAAATTGTCTAAAATGTCAACCTATGTTCTGCATTCACTGTTGGGAATTGAGAAACAAGTCCAGGTCTATTCTTGGTAAGCAGAGCTGTGCCACAGAACATCAACAGCAAGTGAGCAACTCCATGGACAGGACTGCAGCTGGTTCTAAAGTCCCACAGGTGGCACTGGAAATGAGAAACTTCCAGGACAATTTTGTTGAAGAGGTAAATATTGCAAGGTATTCACTGAATATTTATACTGATGACCTTTGTAGAATGTTTACCATAAATACCTAGGGAGAGAAACTTAAGAAGAGCCTAGAATTTCTCATGAAAAATTACCCAAAAAAATCATGATTTCACCTCAAAAGAAAGAATGACTTTAATAATACATGAAGTTTGAAGTTACAAAAAGATGATTCAAATGTAAATAATCATTTTATAAAACTAAATCAAACTTTAAGTTACAGTGAAAGCTACATTGTACTTAATTAATACCAAAAGTAAAAGCAAACATAAAAATCACCACTTGAGTTTTGCAATTATTACAAGGACTATGCTCCATAAATCAAATATTGTAAGGTATATTTGATCACATTATGGATTATTAAATTTTTCCAATATCAATCTACAAAATAATTTCAATCCTCCTGAGATCTCAGTTCACGTAGAATCCAAGAACTTGGGCCTAAACCTGTCTGAGTGCAAAAATGTTAGTATTCCAGTTACTCTACTCTCAGATCTGAGTTGTTTGCTTCTCTTTTCACCTGAATTGTTAATATATGAGATTTAATAATAAAAAGGATTATTTTGCCTAAAAAAAGCAGAAGAAAGTGCCCCTCACACAAGATACAAAGCACCAGTTTGCTCTGAAACTGACAAAGACATTTCTTAGAATTAAATTTACTTTATAACTTCATTCATATGGAAAATGGTTATTGTCTAGTGCTGGAAAGCCCTGTTTAATGGCAAATCCTCTGCTTCCTTCTGATTTAAATAAGGTTATTAATCTGGTTAACAAAAGAGTATCTTTTTTTAAAGCTTGAAACTTACAATACAAACATATTTTTAAGGAATAATATGTGATCTTTTGCTGTTTTTTTTTTTTGTTTCTTTGTTGTTTTTTTTTTTTTTTTTTTTTTTGCGGTACTGGGGATCGAACTCAGGACCCTGCGCTTGCTAGGCAGGCGTGATCCTTTGCTGTTAATTTAATATATTTTATAATTTCCTTTTGTTAATGATGTCCTTTTGTACATTGGAGTACTAATCACTAAAATGACTTTTTATTTAAGAGGAAATTCTTCAGATGAGAAACACCTTGAGTATTTCAAGTCTGTACAGCAGACTTGTCAGTTTTCTAGATGTCACTAGTCCCTCTATCATTGAAATAAACAGCAATTTGGGCAATATCCAAGGGCATTACTTCATATTACAATAATTCTCACTCATATTTATGATCAAAATATCCAGGCAAAAACTTTAAATAATTTTAAGGGTAATTTTAAAATCTGAGTGGACTGGAGGCTGAGTACAGTTTTCATTGCAATCTAGGACTTCTTGGATCTAATTTTTATAATCCATGAACAAGAAATTTAATATTGATTGGAACATACAATATCTCTGGCCCTCTGTTCCTTCATCAGAAAACTTGGAGGATGTACTAAGAGGTCAATTAGAGTAACTGTTTCTATAACACTATCATTTATGGTCTAAGTTATGAGCTCCTTAATTCTAAGCAATAAAACCTTCTGAGCACTAAAAGAGACAGCAAAGGATTAGCAGAATTCAGATTAATTGAGTAGATCTCCTTTGTGGAAAATCAAAGAGTGGTAGGAATTTGGAAAAGTGACTTGCTGCTTGGCTCTGGAGAAGGCAGTCAGAGGCAGCTTTCAGTTGGCGGCTCCTTCTGGGCTCCAGAACATGGATCCGTCTCAGCAGTACCGGCTCAAGATTATAATTTTTAAGGTTTCCAACCTCCAGTGACTGCAGAAGGGGCTGGCCTAACACAGACTTTCTGCTAGAGAATATTCACCTCTAGACTTCCCCACTGGATGGGCTGGAGCTTAGTTTAAATTCAAACTTTTTCTTTTCTCCATCTTGTTCTGTGTTTCTGCTTTCTTTCCTGGGTTTTGATAAACAGTTGCATCACAAACTCCATCGGATTGTCTGTTTTCACAGAATGTAACCTGGGATGAACTCTGAATAGATGGTGTTACTCTCGGGTAAATATCCAGTGTCCTCTGTACTCCGGGCAGATCTAAGGTCAGAGGGGTAAAGACACAGCAGATGTGAACTTTAAAGAGCCTATCATAGCTATAAATGCTCAAGCTATAGTCTAATATTACACCAAATTCCAAGAAAAAGCAGATTTCACAATTCAGCTGTGTCAGAAGTATAAGGAGAATACCACTTCAATGTGGATCCCACAGAGCTACTTTAAATAACAGAATCAATCGTTTTCTACGTTTTAAGAAAAAAGCTCTAAAGAAGTGTTACCTGTAAAGAAGGAGTGCCTTGAAAGGAAATGGAAGGGCATGAATTACCTTCAAAGCTTAGAATAACATGGAAGATTCTTGTCCAGACTGGTGGTTGCACACACAGTCTGTAATCCCTGTTGCTGCAGCCCAATCCTAGCTCCTCTGCATGGACTGAACTGACTGCAGAAGCAGAATCAGGGGGCTGCGGCCCGCTGATGGCACAGTTCCCAACTGAAGGCTGCCAAGAGAACCAGGTATCTCCCATCTATTTCCTGGGGGCAGAGCAGGCGACTCACAACCCTGCCACCATTAAAAGTCTGAGTCTCCACCCTCTGTGCACTTAGTGAGGACAAGAAATCCTCACTGAGAAGGCCTGCTGTTATGGTTGATACATTGTGTCAAGTTGGGGAGTCTGGAGGTATAACTGAGTAATTCAGCAGGAAGCCAGGGTGCTTACTTTGTATACATCCTGAGCCTGTGGAAGAGGAGGGCATGGAGACTGTGTAACAGCTACACGCCCCTTGGGTGGGGGCAGGCTGTTTACAAGGTAAAGGAGAGAAAGAGGCTGCTTGCCTGCAATTCCACATATTTGCTGGTTGTTTGCTGCCATGAATGTTTGCCCACTGCCATGTGCCACTCTGCCTCAGAACCAGCCAAATAAGGACTGAAACCTCCACAAATTGTAAGCTAAATAAACCTTTCCTTCCTTCATTTTGGGTTTTGGGTATTTTGTCTCAGCAACAAAAGAAAAGTAACCGAGACACCTGCGAACTGCTGTGAGCCTTGGCTGTGAGTGCCCAGTGCTGAGTGAGGTGTGGGTGCAGGTGCTCAACGAGCTGCTGACACCACTGTTTGGGTCTGGGTTTCAGTTGTGCCCAGGGCCTCCAGATCGCACGCACAAGCAGTCTGAAAGGCAAAGGATGGAAAACAATACGCTATGCAAAAGGAACCCAGAAAAAAGCAGAAGTATCTGTTATGTTTGCAGACAATGTAAACTTCAAACCAAAAACAATTGAAAGAGATAAAGAAGGTCACTATATACTTGTTAGGGGAAAACTGCAAGAGGATGAGATAACAACCCTAAATATATATGCACCAAATATCAGAGCACCAAACTACATAAAACAAATCTTAACAGACATGAAAACATGTATAATTAATAACACTATTGCAATAGGGGACCCCAACACTCCTTTGACACAGAGATAGGTCAACTGGACAAAAAATCAGCAAAGAAATAACAGATCTGAACCAAAGCTGCAAACAAATGGACTTAGTAGATGTATATAGAGTGATCCACCCCACAACATCATAATACACATTTTTCTCAGCTGCACATGGGGCTTTCTCTAAAATAGACCGTATTCTAACCCATAGAGCATACCTACCTAATTGCAAAAGAACTAAAATTATGCCATGCATATTATCTGATCACAGCGCAATGAAATTGGAAATTAATGACAAAAGGCACTCCAAAAACTCCATAAACACATGGAAATTAAACAGCAACCTCCTGAACAATCAATGAGTCACAGAAGAAATTTAAAAATACCTACAAATGAAAATGTAAATACAATTTGTCATAATCTGTGGGATGCAATGAAAGCAATCCTCAGGGGAAATTCATAGCTGTGAACTCACACATAAGAAAAACAGAGAGAGAACAAATAAATAGCCTAATGCTGCACCTCAAACTTTTAGAAAAAAAGAACAAGTCAAGCTCAAAGCCCAAAGAAGGGAGGGGATTATAAAGATCAGGACAGAAATTAATGCAATTGAAATGAAGAAAACATTGAAAAAATAAATGAATCAAAAAGTTGGTACTTTGAAAGAGTAAATAAAATAGATAAACCCCTAGCCAACTCATCAAAAAAAGAAATAACTCAAATTCATGCAATGAGAAATGAAAAAGATGAAATTACTACAGACTCTACAGAAATTCAGAAGATCACAAATTCCTACTTTGAAAATCTTTACTCCCATAGGATAGAAAACAAAGAAGAAATGGAAGATTCCTAGATATGTAGGAATTACCAAGATTGAGTCAAGAAGATATAAAAATCCTGAACAACCCAATATCCATTAATAAGACTGAAAACATGATTAAAAACTGACCAACAAAGAAAAGCCCAAGACCTGATGGATGCACAGCAGAATTTTACAAGTAATACAGAGAAGATTTAATACCAACACTCCTCAAACTCTTCAACGAAATTGAAAAGGAAGCAATTCTCCCTAACTCATTTCTGGAGGCAAGTATTATACTGATACCAAAATCAGAGAAAGACCCAACCAATAAAGAGAACTGCATACCAATCTCACTAATGGATATAGATACAAAGATATTCAATAAAATACTAGCAAATACAATGCAGCAAATCATCAAGAAAATCATACACCTCAACCAAGTTGGATTCATTCCAATAATGTAGGGTGGTTCCACATTCACAAATCAATTAATGTAATACACCATATCAATAGAGCCAAAGACAAAAAACCTATGATCATCTCAATAGATGCAGAAAAAGCTTTTGACGAAGTCCAACATGCATTCGTGATAAACACTCTACAGAAAATAGGAATAGACAGTCTTTACCTCAACCTGATCAAAGTCATCCATGACAAACCAATAACCAACTTCATACTAAATAGACAAAACTGAAAGCTTCTAGTTTAAAATCAGGAACAAAACAAGGACGTCTGCTGTCACCACTCCTGTTCAAAATAGTTCTGGAAGCATTAGCCAGAACAATTAAACAAGAGAGAGAAATAAAAGGAATAAGGATAGGAAAGGAAGAAGTGAAATTATCACTATTTGCAGATGACATGATACTTTACATGGAAGACCCCAAAAACTCCACCAGAAGACTCCATGAATTAATTGACAAAATCAGCAGTGTAGTTGAATACAAGGTCAACACCCAAAAATCAATAGCATTTCTGTACACAAATAACAAACAGACCGAGAGAGAAATTAAGGAATGCACATCTTTCACAATGGCATCCAAGAAACTGAAATACTTAGGAAGAAATCTAACAAAAGAAGTAAAAGATCTATTAAATGAAAACTACTGTACTCTGAAAAAACAGATCAAAGAGGATTTCAATCAATAGAAAAACATTCCTTGCTCATATAGGAAGAACCAACATTATGAAAATGGCCATGCTACCAAAATTGTACTGATTCAATGCAATTCCCATTAAACTACCATTAGCATACCTCAGAGATCTAGAGAAAACACTCCTTAAATTCATCTGGAACCAGAAGAGATCCAGAATAGCAAAAGCAATACTGGGCAACAAGGACAAGTCAGGTGGAATCACAATCCCTGACCTGAAATTATACTACAAAACTACTCTAATAAAATCAACCTGTTACTGGCTAAGAAACAGACCAGAGGATCAATGGAACAGACTGGAAGACAGAGACACAACCACAAACACACTCAGCCAACTAATCTTTGACAAAGGACCCAAAAAACTCACTCGAAGGACGATAGCCTCTTTAATAAATGGTGCTGGAAAAATTTCTTTGCCACCTGCCAAAGACTGAAAATAGAACCAAGTCTATCACCACGCACCAAAATCAAGTCAAAATGGATCACAGATCTCAATATTAAGAGAGAAACACTAAATCTATTGGAAGAAAAAGTAGGTAAAAACCTTGAAGTCATAGGGGTAGACGGAGAGTTCATGAACAAAAACCAAGCTGCCCATGAAATACTTAAAAGAATCAACAACAGAGATCTCATCCTACTGAAAAGTTTCTACACATTTAAAGAAATCACCAGCTTAGTAAAAAGAAAACCCACAAATTAGGAAAAATTTTAGCTGACTGTCCCTCAGACAAAGATCTTCTATCTAGAACATATAAAGAATTTAAAAATTAAATTAATAAATTAAAAAAAACTTTAGCCTCTCCAAATTCAAAGACCCAGTCCAAAACTGGGCAGCTGAAATAAATACACACTTCTCAGAAAAAGAAATACAAATGGAAAATAAATACATGAAAAAATGTTCAACATCATTAGTCATTCGAGAAATGCAAATTAAAACAGCATTTAGATTTCACCACACCCCATTAAGAATGGCTAGCATTCAGAAATCAAGCGACAACGAATGCTAGCGAGGCTGTGGAGAAATAGGAACTCTTCTCCACTGCTGGTGGGAATGTAGACTGGGGAATCCACTGTGGAAATCAGTATGGAGATTCCTCAGCAAACTAGGTCTAGAGATCCCATTCTACACAACTATTCCCCTTCTGGGTATTTTTCCGGATGACCTGAAAATATCATATCACATTGATATATGTGCACCCATGTTCATAGTGGCACAATTTATAATTGCTAAATTGTGGAAGCAACCCAAATGTCCATTCACTGAGGGTTGGATAAAAAAAATTGTAGTACTTTTATATAACGGAGTATTACTCAGCTATAAACAAAGATAAATTCAAGGCTTTTATAGGTAAATGGTCACAACTAGAGACTATAGTCATAAGTGAAATAAATCAGACCTGCATGTGTAAGCAACATATTGTCTCACTAGTGTAAAAACCTGAAAGAGTGAATAAAAACTAGGAGGTATGATAGACATTGTGAAATGAAAGGAAAATGCTCAAAAGTAATGGGTAACTGGGATGTGGGAAAAGAGAAAGAAAAGAAAGGGAAATTATGTATGTATGGATATATAGGATAGCTAACAGTTGTACTACTGTCTTCTATTGATTTACTGAAAGAAACAGCTAATGATTACTAGTTTGATCATTATTGCATGTCTCTATTTGTTTTCCTGAGAAATTTGTTTTCCTGAGAAGCTACTTTGCAGATACCAATACATAATACAACCATTGTTAATTTCCTACCATTTTGTCTGTAACTCTGTATTGTTTGTATTGTTCTATTTTGTTCTATTGCTATTTTGCAAATGGATGTCTGTTTGTTAATATGTTTTCTTCCTTTATTCTTAAAATTTTAAAAACAAAGAAAAAAGCTCTAAGTATTAGTTTACTAGAGAATCATACCCTGTGTCCCAGGAATAGTGCATAGTCCTCAAAGCAAAAATGGGGATAAAAATATTTTAATGGAAGTGAGTGAATTAGGGTCCTTTCTTTTGAAGCACTAGATGGGCTACATATGAAGAACTTGGATGGAATTTTTGAAATATATTTCCTGACT
This sequence comes from Dinomys branickii, assembly GCA_004027595.1. Classification (NCBI taxonomy): domain Eukaryota; kingdom Metazoa; phylum Chordata; class Mammalia; order Rodentia; family Dinomyidae; genus Dinomys; species Dinomys branickii. The sequence continues at coordinate 8,243 of PVLD010003523.1, read as the reverse complement.
AACCAAATCACTTAACACCTACCTCCAAGCAGACATGCATGTAAAGGCCTATGGAGGCAATTGCCTGCACACACATCCTCAACACATAAAGTCCAGTGACTTACGGAAAATTAGCTTCTAAGTCACTAGGAATATGGTTGCCAAGTATTGGTCTCCTGTTTGCCATTTATCTCAAGATTATCTATAAACCTGCACAATAGAGATCAGGAAAATGTCTCACTACGTCTGAAATTCCTGTGCATGGAACTGTTAAACACAGCAATAATCAGCTCCAGGTTACCTATGTTAGTGTGGGTCGAACCAAGTCAAACACTGTAAAAGTCAACTGCAAAGTCTTTTGCCAGTTGGGAAGCATTGCATGTCCCAAATCAAAATAATTTAAAGGTTCAACACACTAACAGTCCTTCGCTAAAGAGCCTCTGCCCTTGGCCCATCATCAAAGAACAGAGTGAGAACTGCGAAGCGGAGCCTCAGTCAGCCTGCGGGGTGATGTTTCATCCGTGATGGAGGAGCACACTCAGGTCTCCCTGCACCTGAGCTTTTCTACAGAAGTTCATCAAACAAAGCAAATATTATCTCAGAGAACTGTTTTATTTCTGCTTACTTTAACTCTTCAGTCTAAATTGTGACTTTCATAACATTTAACATTGTAATAATATTTAATGTTTAACATAACCACCTTATGTGACATTTTCCTAAAAACCTAATTGTTTACATGAATCCTCATATTTAAACATGGCAGAAAAGTGATATTGTTTTAAAATTCATTGTCTAAATAATTTAATACAATTTTCCAAGTGTCACCTAGCCCCCAAATTTATATATCTCACACTATTTATTATAGTATATAATGTATAGTACTATTTTATGTACGTACATAAACAGTCTTCCAGAACATTATTCACAAATCTCCAATGTGGATTAAACAAAATGAGCTGCTTTCGGTAACTAAGCACTTGGAGAATGAACATATACACTTCAAGCATTTACTGAGCAGCTGTTGTGTACAGTGGTGGAAACGATAGCATTCTGATAGTCAAAAAGCTCAACAATGAGTTCTATCATTCTGAATCTGCCACCAACTCTCTGAGCCATCATGAGTACAACATTAACCATTACTGAGCTTCAGTTTCTTGAGCCGTGAAGGAAAAGCCCCGAACCAGACAACTGGCCCTATCATCCTAGGGGTATGTGTCCCTGCTATGCAGGATTCATCTTAACGCAGCTGATACTCTGGCTTGAAAGACAGAGCTAATGCACACGAAACACAAGACAATAATGCACGTTAAATGCTAAGCAGGCTACTGCAATATAAGAAGAGTGCAGACTGTAAATGTCAGCAACAGTTTTATAAAAGATGTGAGTGATATATTAATAGGCCTGATAAATAGAAGAGAAGATTTGCCATCAGAGTACCTGACTGCTGACCATAAGGACAGTAAAGGCCAATGCACAGGGACATATGGGCTTTATCATCCCAAATGGTGATGTTTAAGAAACAGAATATCACTGGACTAGGATAGAAACTCTTGGTGATTTTAGAGATTTCAGAGCAGTCATGTCAGTAATTTTAGGCTACACCTTCAAACCAGAAAAGGCAAATTATTCTTAAAATTCTAGTTTGAGATGATTTAAATATAAACATGAGACAAAGAAGAGAGACAAGCATAGACAGTTTAGATGAATACAATCATTTTGCTTGAAAAATCTTTTAGTTGAGTTGCAAAAACAGGCGCCTAACGTCATTTCCAAAGCAGTATCTTTTTTGTCGAAATTTCAGGTCTGCAGGCCCAAACCACAGTTCTGTAAATATGGCCTATATCTCTTCTGCTTTGTCAGGTGAGTGGGAATAATTTCCAAACACCATAATTTAATAAGGATAGCAGTTTGGGGTTGCTCTGGGCTGAAACCTGCACAAGCCTCTCATTTCGACTGGGCCACTTGTTTACAGTGCCCTAGCCAGACTATCAGGGCCTCACTTTGTAAGAAAGACACATTATTCATGGGGTAGGGCCGGGCAGCCTTGAGGTGCGATGGCACATTAGGTTGAAACGTCTCAAGTCGCCTGGCTCCTATCACTGAGTGGCTTTTGAGAGCAGGCAGAGGTTAAGTATCAACTCCTTGCTGCACAGTGAGACATCTTCCCTGTGGCACACGTAGGTTCTCGCCTGGAAAATCCATTCCAGTGCCAAAAAAGAAGCTCTCTATTTAGAAAACACTCATGCCAGGAATGCACTTTACCATATGGACTCAAGCACACATAGGAGGTCTCTTTTGTAGGCCAGCTGTCCAGGTCAGTCTGCACGGCCCTGCCCCTCTATGTAACACCAGAATCTCTACCTAAATGCGAGTGAAAGTCTGTGTCACTTGTATCTCCGCTGTCTGTTCTGTATCCTTCCCTTTATTTTTTTATCAATCCATAACTAGTTCACAGTTGCTGATTTGTGTATACAATCTGAACTTCAGAACAGCATTCAGAAAAACCCAGTTGGATTCTTAATTCATTGTCACTAATACTTACTCTCTTTCAGAAACTTAAACATTCAGTTTTTATAGTTATGTCTTTAAAGATTGGCTGCCCCACACTCCAGATAAGAGCATAAAGGAAACTTGTGTCTGGAGCATCCACACTACCTAGGGAGCTGTAGTTCCTGACAGCACCGTGGAGGGTGACACTGCTGTCCTGCAGAGGACACTGGGCCAGGAGCAGCTATACCTGAGTTTGAGCCCCAGCTTCGCCGTGCACTGGCTACAGAGCTTGGAAATGAGACACTGCATATTTGTTGCCTTTTAATCTATAAAATGAATAAAAGTACATGCCCCATCACCGTCCTGCCAGGAATTTTAACTGATGCAATGATAGATAGGAAGTGTGCAAGCTTCAAAGACAGATAGACAATTGGCATTGCTACATTTAAGATTCTTCTAGATATGAATTTGTCTCATTCACCTAAACTACTAGAAAGCTCCACATTGCCATCAGTTTATTTATTTGATAATCATAGATTTGAACTCTTTATGTTTGATCCATTTCATAAAGAAAATAACAAAACCCTGCCATTTCCTCAGCCGTTCTAAGAGCTCTTTCAACAGCAGAAGAACAAGATCCTGCCTACATGAGACATTGGTTCCAAACTTTTTTCTAGTTTTTCAAATGTTTGTCCCTTAAACTCACGTTTGTTGAGTAAGTACTGAAATGACTTACATATAGTAGGGCTTTCACATGTTGTTTTTATTTGAATCATCACCTTGTTCCTCAGACTGTAAAGTAGGTAATTGATGACTATTAATAAGGCTTACCTAGCAATAAGCAAATTGAAGGCTGGCTCTCCACAGACTTGCTACACTGAGATGCTAAGGGCCTCTCCTGATGTACAGCAGGAGAAAACTTGTTTACAGAACATTGTGTACACAGTGGTCGTACTTTCATATCTATAATGCACGTGGAATGGTTTTGCCACTTTAGCCGTGAACAATGTAACAAGACAGTTGTGGTCATAACCACAAACACAGGGGGGACAAAACTAAAGCTAGATGATCAGAGAAGCCGGAATTACTTTTGCAGTTATACAAAAGTAGTTTCAAAATAGTGTACCTGAGGGAGAAAAAGTCTGAGAAGCCCTAACTTGGGAACCCTAGAACCAGATAGAATATCCAGACATTGCTAAATACACTTTCTTATCAGACATCTCATTTGAGGAGAAGAGATGAAAGAATCTTACAAGCCAAGTCCACTGACCTACTGCCAGGCTGGTCTTCTACTATCCTTGCTGAAATGTATCACTTAAGCTTTCTGCAGTAAAATATGTCTTGGGTAACAGAGAACTTAGTTCTGAAAAAAGCTTAAACCTTCCCCCTTAAAAGACTAAATCCTCAAAGAGGATGTGAATTAACAGTAGTACTTCTTGGATAAAAAAAGGAAACAGTAAGACAAAAGGACCTTCATATACCCTAAAATAGTCATTTACTTATTCATGTATTGAGCAAACAACTTTGAGGCTAGGCAAACAATAGGGACAAGGGATAGAAAGATGGAAAATACGCATTGTTTCTGCAAGATTGGTTCCATATGTTCACTATAAATCATTTTTATGAAAATTCATGCTTATACTTCCCAAATTATGATCCAGTTACATCCCAATAAATTTCATGTTGAGTTTAAAATATTCTAAGTTGGAAATGATTTAACTGTACCTAACCCACCAAAGGTAACTTAGCAGCCGTACACCCAGAGTATCCCTTACTTACCCTTGGCATGTTGGGGCTGACTAGGGGCTGCCGTTTAGTGCCGGTGCTTTCCACCCTGAGAGGACATTGTATCTCATTATCATTAGTCCAGGAAAAGATCAAGATTTCCATTTTGAAATACATTATCTACTCAATACATACTGTGCACATTTTAAAGTAAGAAAATCTTTAAGTTGAAACATAAATCCAGGACTACATGTATTTGGCAAATGTGCACTTATAGTTCCTAAGTTAACCTACACATGGTGGCGTCTGATAGTGTGTTATGCTGTAAAGGGCAATAGCAAGAGAACACAAGGGTAAATAATACTTACGGAAGGGAATATTGTTGTAGGCCATGTCACTCATGAGTTTTCAGATAACATTTCATTTGTGCCAAGCCAATTTCTTGTGAAATCAACTTCCTGATGCTTACAATATGGACTTATATATTATAAAAAATATATGAAAGATTCTTAGTGGATAATAACAGCATCTATTTTAATTAAATGTGTATATTCTAGATGTGCTTTATCTCTTCACTTACTTAGGCACTCTCCCAAGGCACACACGTTACACTGAACTGTAATAACCCTAAGGGCAAATACTTTTAACTCTTTTGTCTCGTAATAAATCGCCTAGCTCCTAAAACTAGGTCCTGCACATAGGAAGGCCTGAAATAAATATCTTTTAGTGACTATCCAATGAAAAGTAGAAAGTACTGACTCTCTTTAGAAGATGAAAACATTTAAGTAGCCAGACAAAGATCATATGATTAACCGTTAGAGACATGGAGAGTCCCTCTCTAGTTATCAGTGCCTCTTCAGAGGAAGGATGTCTGATGTGCTTAGGAAATGACACATTGTGATGCTTTCCTGTTGACCTGGCATATTAGGCTTCACATTTCTTCTACTGGCCAACCTACAGTTATTTTTTGGTAGTACTGGGATCGAACTTAGGGCCTTGTGCATGCAAGGCAAGAACTTTATGACTGAGCCCCATTCATAGCCCCTTAACACTTTAATTCTAGAGATAGGGATATAGTTCAGTGGCACAGTGCATGTGGTCCTGAGCTTGATTCCTGGTACTATAAAAAAAAAAAACCAACAATTCCATTTCTTTATGATTTTAATTTGGTTTAGGTCTTCTCCGTAAGGAAAACATATTTTGAAGAACTGTAAGTATCCTATCACTTCTCAAGACATTGGCTCTCTCAGTTTATGGTAACCCCAAGCACACTGAGCAGGGAAGAATCATTGTTTTCAAATACTTCAAAGAAGAAGAACTAAAGGAGAGATGCTTTGTTGAACACCATAGCTTCCTATTGATCTAGAAAGAATTCACTCTTTTGATAATGTGTATACATTCATGTGCTCTTCAAGTTTGAAAATGCTACCTTTAGTGTAACTCATTGTGTATCAACTCCATTGGATGTGTATCAGTAATGATCAGTCCCTTTTGACATTTTGTTCATTACGATAAAACATTCACTTTAAACAATTTAAATATTTAAAAGCAATTATGTTTCATTTGTTCAAAAGGCTAGAATTTAATCTTATAATGGAATGGCCATTTCATAGACCTCATAGAGAAGAAAAAAAATAAAATGGCAAACTTCTCTTACTTAAAGTGAACAATTACAGCACAGGAACACCAAAACCCTTACCTAATGTTAGAGATGGCATAAAGGTTAAAAGGCATAAGGAGACAACGTGATAATAGTGTTATAGGCATTCAGAGCTTGGGCAGACCAGGGGCTTGGAATCAACAGAGCAAGTTCAACATTGGAGGAGGAACTTTAGCACGGGTCTTGAAAGATCTGCTGATTTTCCCCATACTCCATGTTCATTTTCTAATCATTTTCCAAGGTAATGAACGTGGTGCCTCTAGAGAACAGTAAGGGACCCTGCCTGGCATATTGTTCAAATGCAGCCCTAGAGGCACAGCCCTTAGTTACAGACCCATCAGGAGGACAGCACACACCATGACTCTCTGTTACTTGAGGTACAGGAATTTCACAATCTCTCTGAATGCCAAGACTCTGCCAGACAGTTAGGTCATCATTAGGTGAGATTGTACTCTAGTCAAAATCACGTGGGAGAGAATGCATGTGGGAAGGTATAATATCCTGAATGGAAAATTTTTGATTGCTTTAAATTGTTTATTTATAACCACTTAAAACAAAAAGAAATTTGAATTACTATATTTAACAAGTATTGAAAGGAGAGTCATGAATTGAAGTTGATATTCCTAAAAAAATCCAACACTTACGACAGATAGACAAGTAATGATTCCAACTAACCTAAGTACCTGGTCTCACAGAAGTGTGGGCTTCTATCATCAGCCATTTTCAGAATTTATTCTTTCATTTGCAGGATGTGTGGAAGCAGACATTGGTAGATATTCTTTTCTGTAAATTAATTCTGTAAAATATGAGTGGCTCCCACAGAAGAGTCTCTTGTCAATATTTGCCATCAATTGACATTAGGCCAATCAGACCACAGCCACATCCAGCCATTCAGACGTCAGCACCATTCTTCTGTTTGTCACAGAAACTAAAAAGCTTTTATTATTTTTCTCATGTCATCTACCAGAATTAAGTAACTAAACTTTATGGTATTTCATGTGATACTTTACTAGTTACATATAGCAGGAGAAACAAATGACTGGGAATAAAGAATAGGATTTTGCACATTGCAAAAATAACATGTTCAGGGAAAATATGAAAGGAAAAATTTTTGTGAAAACCAGAAGATAACTGGCTAGTAATTTTATTTTTCACTAAGGATTTGGCTAGTTCTAGAACTGTCTCCTAATGCAGACTTTAGTCCTGCCATACTTATATACACACACACACACACACACACACACACACACACACACACATACGTACATTGTACTTCCAACCAATCTGGAGAAAAAGAAAGAGGGGACACCTTTATCCCTTCTAAGACCAAAACAGGAACTATGCACCTTTGGTGTCAGTCTGTTACCACTTAATCCTAGTAAATGCCGGATGGTTTATTCTCAGAAATACCCAAAGTCTCCATCTGGGTACACTGGTCACCTGCAGCATTTCGTGTTTTCTTCTCCCGTTTCCTTTCATAGTTCTTCATTTGTCCTCTCCTTTTCTTGTTAGCCTGTGTAAACAAAATGTCAGCCCCTTCCACAAGCTCACAGCAACACTTCATTCACAGTTTATCCACTCTGACGCATCTCTTGTAATTTCACAATAACATATGTAAGTAGCGCTTTATAATCCTAAGGAAGTTTACGTTGACAGGGCCCTTCTTTGGACACACGAGTCCCACTTCTGTTTTCTCATCAGGCTATGCCAGTCCCTCTATTTCCAGATTCCTTGTTTCTAGTTTGTCCTGTGTGCCCTGTCTGCAACCTAAAATTTCTTCCAGGAAACTCAGTTATCAACTGCTGACACTTTTAAATTTTGTTCAGAAAGATATACATCTCAGGAGAATTACTACTGAAAAATGTCACTAATGATATGCTAAAAGGATTGACACACAGGCGAGTAATCTAGATGACAAGCAGTGCAAAAAGATATTTTCATGAAATTCTTCCCCAAGTCCATATGTTTTTAATCCTTCTGTTCCCTGTAGAGGATACTGTGAAACTGACACACTCAGTTCTTCTTTTCCCTGTTCTCTGATTCAGAGCTGCACAGCTTCCTTCCTTACTCTATTTCCAGTTACATGTGTCTATTCACAATTCACATCTGACTGTCAGCTTAGTGTTGAAGTGCTGGGAGATCTACTCAGGGGTTCAGAAGAAATCTATCCCAAAGGAATCGAGCTCTTCATTTTTTTTTTTAATTTTATTTTAAAGACAAAAGAATGGAGACATATGAACCAGAAAAGCCATAAACAATATAGAAAATACAAAGTTATACAGAATATAGTAGGGAATTAGAACTGGATGTTGTATTACATAGTTATCTTCACATTAGTTAACACAAAAACATTAAAGGAAATACCAAATTATAGATAAGATAGTAGGGA